>CAUYRH010081579.1:0-10341 GCA_963574655.1 Perodicticus potto
TAGGGTCTTCCTAAATGATAGCATCATTGCTATTATCTAAAGAATAAGTAAGTCCATAATTACCTCAATTTCTTTGTAATTGAGACTGATCACCATATACTGTGCTGGGTTTATTGGTATGATGCTTATGGCTCTGCTTGCCTACTGGCTTAGAAGGTCAAGATTGAAAACTAGAGTCATGAGCTGTCATCTGCAGCTGCAAAGCCAGATCATGTTGTTGCTCTCTCTTTGAAGCAAGTTTTAGTGTCAGAAGAATCTTGACCTGTCTTTTCTGGATGGTCAAATATATATGCTTAGCAGGATTTGGCTACTATGATGAATTTAGTATGAAAGGAGGGCCCAGTGGAGAAATTTCCTGAGGAATTCATGCTATTAATAAGGCATCAGTGTGAATCATCTGTCCATGACAGACACTGTCTGGAGGGAAATAACATTTTTTTTTCTTAACCAAAAAACATACCATTCCTTACATTCCATTAGGTACTGAGTACCTAATATTAGCCAGGTCTGATTGTAATAGTGTAAGGCTACATTATATGACTCTTAATCAGAAGTTGTCTTTGAGATAGTAATAGAGACTAAGTCTAAAGTCTAATGATGTATTTTTGTCTTGTAAAATGAAATAAAAAACCCTATAAAATCTTCAGCATCTTGAATGTGTGATGCCCTAACTCCATCCATTTTGAGCAAGGGAACCAGACTTACTCTGTGCTTGCCATCCCCCCCCCCCACCTATTTGTAACCAAAATAGCCCCTTGAGCCAGGAGCGACCCTGCAAAAACAGGAAGGAAATTTACCTGAGAGCTTCAGAATCCTGGGACAACTGAAAAATCTTGTGGAAACCACAATCCTGTCACAAGTCTATCTGGTCTGTCTGTGTGCAGTTTTTAGCCCACCTTATAAGACCTCTCCCCATAGCTCTAACCTTGCAGACATTAGCTTCTGTAAAATTCTGCTTATGCTAGGGCTTCCCATCCCCCGCTTGAAGTGTCATGTAAAAACTTTGCAACCCCCGCTTCATGGGGGTCAAGAGATTTTGTGGCATGAGCCTGCTCTTGACTGGTCAGCCCAATAAAGGACCCTTGTTTAATTTGAAAAAAAAAAAAAAGAGTTGGGTTGGGGAGCAGCAGAGAGACTAACAGAGGGCTACAGTCACAACCCAGGTGGGAGGTGACAGTAGCATGTGCCAGGCTGGCAGCCGTGGAGGTAGTGAGGAGTGATCAGATTCCGGAAGCACTTTGAAGAAAGAGTTTATAGGCTCCGCTGTCCTGTTAGATATGGGGTGTGAACAGAAAAGAGGAGTTAAGAATGACCATATTTTGACTGGGGCAAATGAAGGATGTCATATGATCAGAAGTTCTTATTTGTTTGTTTTTAATATTTCAACCACTTATTATTATAAAGTGATGAAAAGTCTGTTTTAATTCATTAAGAGAGAATTAATCTGAAGTGTGCAAAGTCATAATAATCTGAGGTGTATAAATCCTTCTTCTGAATAACTCAGAATAGCCTATAGCCATGCCACCTGGAAAGGGCCTGATCTGGCCGAGTAACTCAGAATATTTGCATGTTTTCTTTGCAATACCCCTAGGGCCCACACAGGGAAGCTGAAGGACTTTGTGCACTCTGGGGCTCCATTCTCCCACCACATAGCCATCCCTTCTGGATTTGCTTTTTGACTCCAGCTACCTATGGATCCCCTCGTCATCTGTAGCTACTGGTGATGTGCCTGTGCTCTCCATCACCATCTCTGCATTCTCCTGGTTTTCCGTCTCAGTCTCATCAGCCATCCTAAGGCTGTTTTTGGGGCAAAGAGAAAATTTCCTCTTTTCCCTCAGAAGGTTCACTGAAAAATAGAGTCACAATAAAGCAGATGAATAAGAGAAAAATTATCAAAGTTATTTAATGTGTATATATGGGAACCCCTAGAAAATGTGGATGCAACTCCCCAATGGGCTTCAGAAGCTTACATGCCTTTCTGGTAAATGGGTTGTGGGCACAGGAGAAGAGGAAATATGTTCAGGGCAACAGGGAGCACCGGGGAGGACTAATGAATGGGAGTGACAATTAGCTGGTAAATACGTCTATCTTGGAATGTAAATGATCCTGTTCACACCTCTGGTCTTACAGGGAGGGGACCAAAAGGACAATTGTTTTCCTAGTTGGGTCTTCATCTTAGGAAGATAAAGAGAAGTCAGGATTTCTGGAGAGTCCCTAGTGGTGGTGGTGCTGGTGGGGAGAGCTCAGAGAGACCTTGAGCTGCCTTTAGTCAATCCAGTATGTTAAAATGCTGCATCTTGGGGTAAAATATTTCCAAATTTCCTGCACTGTCAATTCCCAGACCCACATCTTGTCCCCAGCCTAAATATCTCTGACATGGTCTTGAGTTTCCATCTGCTTTCTGGGATCTCCAGGAGGTTGTCCTGAGGGTCTCTGAGATTCTCCATGTCCCCAAATGAACTCATTCTCCTTCCTTTATAGCTAAAAGTCTTTGATGCCACTTAATGCCACCACCCAGCCATCTGGCTACAAAACTCTGTCATCTTTGACTTCTTCCTTTTTCTCATTGTCATGGCTAACTCCTCGCTGATTCCTATCTGTTCTCTTTCTGCCCTTTCCTGGTTTCCCCATGCTTTCCACTGCTGACATTCAGGCCATTACCCTGTTTCTCCTGGCCTGACCACATACAGAGACTCTCCTAAGAAATTCTTCTCCTTTCAAACTCTTGCCTCTCCGTCCCCTGCATCAGGAGTTACTTCCTTTGAGGCAAAGGAGTAAAGCAGAGCTAGACTCTGTCCTAGTAACTCTGTACAGGCATTAGCCAGGCAGTCTGTGTCAAGTACGAAAGCCACTAATTGCCACCCCTACTGCAGCAGATGTCCCTGTTATCTATATGCCCTTCGGAGGATACATGTTGGACCTATTGTTGCAGGAAGACAAGGCCCAACAGAGAGAAAGAGCACCCAAACACTATGTTCATAAGTGGAAGGGCTCTTTATTTCAGCTGGCAGAGCTTATGGAATAGAATTCAAAATGGCCAAGCTCCCCTACTGGCTTGGTCTTTCCCTTTCTATCTCTAGTCAAAAAGTTCCAACCCACAGATACCTTTCTCACTGGTCAGTTTGAATCAGGTGGGAGATGCTGTTCCAGCCCACACAGAACTACAGGATTTCACAGAAGTAGAAATTTCCAGATTCCAGGAAGTCAAGTGTACAAATTCCCAACAGCTGAGTCACCATGGAGAGGACCCTGCAGGTGTATTCTTGTGGTGTCATTGAGAAGATCTGTTCTCCTGGAACTCACCCTTCTCGGGTATCCTCTCTCACTATGTCATAACCTTGTAACTTCTCTGACCTTCTATTGTCTTTGAGGACAGGTGGCCCTGCACCAAGGGCACGGGCATCCTGACCTTTCGCTGAATCACAAGACTTTCCCATGAACCCAAGCCCTAAAATGTATGAAAGGAGGGTCAGAGATTAAGTCGGTGGATTCAGTTTTTGGGACTGTAGTCTGCCAAGTCTCCTGCCCGGTGAATAAAGCCACTTCCTCTTCCAACTGGTGCCTTCGGTCTTTTGTCTGCATCGGCTCCTGCAACATTTCTTGGTTCCCTGACTGAGAAGTGAACTCTCATGCAAAGAAAGGAAAGGTACCACCAACATTTCTTGGTGGCAGACTGCGCAGTCGGAGTCTTTGGGTTGGGTTTTGCCCACTCTGTGGACCAGCCCTGGGTGGACAGTTGGTTTGGTGACATGGTCCTCAGAGAGCTGCTGGGACTGATTTTCCCAGAGGAATGCCTCATCGAGACTGAGCTTCCAAGGTCCCTGCCTCAGCTGAGTACCAGGAAGGAACTGGCAACAGGTGGCACCAGGATGTCTAGAGTATGGTAGGACTTAATGGGGCCCACTACAATTTTAGTGGAATAAGAAGTCAGATCAACTCCTCGGGTGTTAGATCACTGGCAGGTAGGAGGTGTATGAAAGAGTATGGCATGAGTGTGCATTTTGCTTGGGAGGGAGACCCTGGGTGGAGATGGGAAATGAGCAAGGAAAGCCCACCCCATTGGCTATCATGTTGAAGAACTTTAAGAAAGGATTTATAGGTGACTATGGCGTTACTATGGCCCGAGAAAGCTAAAAAGTCTTTGTAAGTGCGAGTGGCCCTCTTTTGGGGTAGGATGGCCGTCTGAGGGAAGTCTAGAGAGGTCCTTAGTGTCTAAGGTATGGGGCAGAGTCACTGGGCGAGGTGGTCACCCTGCCGAGTTTCCCTACATTGATACTTGGTTACAGCTAGTAGTAAACACAAGCACCCTGGTTGAGAGGGCAGGTAGCGACAGTGCTAGTAGCACAGGGACAGGAAGGGAAAGTGCTTTCCACCCAACCTGGAGTAGTGGTGCCGAAGATATTGGCAGACTCCGTGAGTGAGTAGATGAAGTTCCACTGCCCCCGTACTGAGACTGCAGGCGCTATAGTACCTGAGGAGCAGATTCTACTCCAAGGCAGACTGAGCCACACCAGCCCAGCCAGGTGCCTCTCGTGCAAAGAAAGGAAAGGTCTCAGGAGGTCCATCCCCCCCATAGCAGCTTGACTAAGGCCTACACTGGGAGTCCAGTTGCTCCTCGGAGAGACTAGACACACCGGCGTGGATGAGGACAGGCACATGGTGGATGGAGAGTAACGGTATATCAGCCGTTCACGAGCACGGACTTACTGAACTGGAGGCATCACACTCATTCTTACCATAGAAGAGGTAAGGAGAGGACCCAGGCTCTGGTTGATTTGATGCAAAGCATTTTTTCAGATTCGTAACCCTACGTGGCTAGATTGCTACGAACTGTTCATGATCCCCTTTAACATGGACGAGAGACGCCATGTGAGTCAGGCTGCCTCTAAGTGGTTAGGTGAGAATGCCCCACATGGGTTCCAAAACCCATGGAGTATGCTCGGGTCCAGCTTCCTGGAGAGGACCCCCAGTGGGACCCAAATGTGGCAGAGGACATGGCCCGCCTAACCCAGTGCCAGGAGGCATTGTTGCAGGGACTGAGGAAAGGGGCACAGAAAACTACCAACCTAGCCCGAATGAATGAGGTCCTGCAAGAACCTGAGCGCCCAGGCCGGTTCTATGAGAGGTTATGTGAAGCGTTTCACCTTTCGACCCTCAGAGCCCTGAGAACTACATTAATATGGCCCTAGTTAGTCAAAGCACTGAGGGTATACAGTGAAAACTGCAGAAGCAGGAGGGGTTTGTAGGTATGAACACCTCACAGCTTCTTGAAATAGCCCAGAAGGACTTTGTAAATGGGGAAACAGAGAGCCGTAGGGAGGAAGACAGGCGCATGAAACGGAGGGCCAATGTCATAGCTGCAGCTCTGGAAGGCACAAATGGGGACCCCCTCCCTTTCGAGGAGGACAGGGTCAAAGTGTGCAAGGAAGTAGAGGACCTCGGGTAGAAGGGCCCCCCTTGCAGAGGGATCAGTGTGCAATTTGCCGAGAGACAGGGCATTGGAAGAACGAGTGTCCCCAGAGGCAAGGAAATGTAGAAAATCCTGGGGGAGAGGCCACGGACCCAGAAAGGCAGGAAGCACTCTACAACTTAGTGGGAGAGGCCCTGCTAGACTGAAGGGGACCGGACTCAGTCACCCCCAGAGAGTCCACGATCCAAGTAAGGATTAGGGGCAAGGACATTGAATTTCTGCTTGATACTGGGGCCGAACATTCAGTGGTCACCCAGCCAGTAGCCCCTCTCTGAATTGATATCATAGGAGCAACTGGGGCCACTACTGAATAAGCTTTTCACCTCCCTTAGAAGTGCTCCATAGGAGGCCTTGAGGTGACTCAACAATTTCTCTACATGCCTGACTGTCTTTGCCTCTCCTGGGTAGAGACCTCCTAGAAAAACTAAGAGCCACAATCTTGAACTATGCAGCTAAAACTGTCCAAACCAGATCTAGTGCTAGGTCTAACAATGCCACTAGAAGAGAAATGAAGGCTGTTTGTGACTGAGCTGGGAGAGGGACTCAAGCCCAAGCTGACCCATGGTGGCCAGGGGTCTGGGCAGAAGATAACTCCCTGGGCTTGCAGTGAACCAGCCACCAGTTATAGTAGAAGTAAAGTCAGGGGCAAGGCCAATGAGGCAAAAACAGTATCGAGTGCCCAGGGAGGCCCTGGAAGGGATCCAGGAACACCTTCAGAGATTTTAGCAGTTTGGCATAATCACACATTGCCAGTCTCACTGGAACACTCCCTTGTTCCCTGCTTAGAAGCCTGGTACAAAGGACTATAGACCAGTGCAGGATCTGAGGCTTATTAATCAGGCAACTGAAACACTGCATCCTACTGTGCCTAATCTGTATACTCTGCTGAGTCTGTTGCCAGCAGATGCCAAGTGGTTCACTTGCCTAGACTTAAAGATGCCTTTTTCAGTATAAGGCTGGCCCTGGAAAGCCAGAGGCTGTTTTCTTTCCAGTGGGAGAGACCAGACATGAGAACTGCGATCCAGTACACATGGACCAGGTTGCCGCAAGGGTTCAAAAACTCACCCACGATTTTTGGAGATGTGCTGGCTCATAATCTCCAGAAATTCGTGGCTGAGGAATTAGGGTGTGTGCTGCTCCAATATGTTGATGACTTCCTCTTAGGGTACCCTATCCTGGAGGGCTGTGCCTGAGGCACAGCTTGTCTTTTATGACATCTAGAGCAGGCCTGACTTGGGTGACCAACCTTGGACAGAGGCAGACTGGGACTTGTATGTAGTTGGAAGCAGTTATGTGACAGCGCAAGGCTGGTGAAGGGCTAGGTATGCAGTGGTTACCTTAACAGAGACTGTAGAGCAGGGGTCCTCAAACTACAGCCCGCTGGCCACATATGGCCCGCCGAGGACATTTATCCAGCCTGCGGGGTGTTTTTACCACCATGCCTGTCCTGCTTAGCAACTGACTCATCCCGGGCCGCAGTGCGCATGTGTGGAATGTGTGCTGCACTCTCTGACTCCCCTCCTTCTCTCTGTCTCTTGACTCCTCCTTCAGTCTTGGGTGAGACTGAGACTCGTGATCAGAGGAGTCATGAGCTTGCCTGTGCAGAGCCTGCTGCTGCCTGAAGACCAAGGTAAGAACAAGTTAGGATTTATTTTTTTTTGAAGTTAGGAGGTCTATTTTTTTTTTTATTTTGCAGTTAGTAGGGCCTTTTTTTGTGGTTAAGGGGGATCTTTTTTTTCTGAAGTTAGGAGGTCTTTTTTTTTTTGCAGATAGGGGTGCTTTTTTTTCATTTTAAATATTGTATTTGTATTTGTTCCCCTTTTTGTTTTTGCAGTTTTTTGCCTGGGGCTGGGTTTGAACCCACCATCTCCAGTATATGGGGCTGGTGCCTTACTCCTTTGAGCCACAGGTGCCACCCCCATTTTGTTTTTTTACTTCAAAATAAGATATGTGGGTGTGCATAGGAATTTGTTCATAGTTTGTTTGTTTTTTTTTAAACTATAGTCCGGCCCTCAAAGGCCTGAGGGACAGTGAACTGGCCTCCTGTTTAAAAAGTTTGAGAATCCCTGTTTAGATTGTCCATAATCTCTGATCTCTCTTCTGTTAACCAGATCCTCACAGTTACCAGGCTGTTCTTTCAAAAATGCAAATACAATTATGTTCCTCTTTTTTAGATTTTTTTTCCCTATTACTTCCTCCAGGGTATGGTCTAAGTTCCTTAGCATATGCCCCTTCATGGCCTGCCTCCAGGCCTTTTGATCTAGGCATTTTCAATTTATTCACTCTTCCTTCAAACTATTAAAGTAAGATACTTGAAAACCTATTTGAACAACAACAAACCATGGGAAAGGGGCCAAGAGTTAATTTATTAAACTTACAAATTCAAAAACTTTTTGGTTCAGCTAACCATTTGTATTATTCTAAGTCTAACACAGTTTACCAATCACTTTTTGTAAACAAAATGATTTTTTTGTCCCATACACTAACTTGACTCAACATCTACAAACACTTCAAATTATGTCTCTATAGCCAGGCATCATAGCAGGTGCCTGTATTCCCAGCTACTGGGGAGGCTGGCTGGAGCCTAACAGTTTGAGGTTGCTGTGAGCTATGATGCCCAGCACCCCACCCAGAATGGCAGAGTAAGACTGTCTCAAAAAAGAAAACAGTATGTGTGTGTGTGTGTATTATATATATATATATATATGTGTGTGTGTGTGTGTGTATAGTCTGTAAACTTAATATATTAGAGTTTTCAACAAGCAACTGGAAAGGATGAGATGAGAGCATTGCTTGAAGCCAGGAGTTCAAGACCAGGCTGAGCAAGATATTCACACCACATCTAAAAGAAATTCTTTTTGAGTTACCTAAGGATGATTGTGTACACATGTTGATTTAGCTGCTCACAAGGCTCAGGCTGGAAGATCCCTTGAGCTGAGGAGTTCAAGGCTGCCCTCCAGCCTGGACAAGACCATGTCTCTAAAAAAAAATGAGCATTTAATTTTTAAATATTTTCCTTTTAATTCCTTCAGTTGTCTAATCTAAAGCTTTTTCAAAGCTTAGTATTCCTTATAAATCAAATAAACTTACAAATATGATGAAGCTAAAGTTCTCTCAGATGGCCCAATTGCATATGTAAACTTAGTTTTCAACTTAAAAACCTAAGTCTAGGGCAGCACCCGTAGCTCAGTGGGTAGGGCGCCGACCACATACACTGAGGCTGGTGGGTTCAAACCCAGCCCAGGCCAGCTAAAACAACAATGACAACTGCAACAATAAAAAGTAGCTGGGGTCGGCTCAGCGCCTGTGGTTCAACAGGCTAAGGCACCAGCTATGTACACCTGAGCTGGTGGGTTGGAATCCAGCCCGCCAAACAAAAATGACGGCTACAACCAAAAAAATGGCCGGGCATTGTGGTGGACGCCTGTAGTCCTTGCTACTTGGGAGGCGGAAGCAAGAGACTCGCTTGAGCCCAGGAATTGGAGGTTGCTGTGAGCTGTAATGTTACAGCACTCTATCCAGGGTGACAGCTTGAGGCTCTGTCTCAAAAAAAAAAAAGTAGCTGGGCATTATGGTGGGCCCCTGTAGTCCCAGCTACTTGGGAGGCTGAGGCAAGAGACTCTCTTAAGCCGAAGAGTTTGAGGTTGCTGTGAGCTGTGATGCCACAGCACTCTACTCAGGATGACAGCTTGAGACTATCTTAAAAAAAAAAAAACCTAAGTCTAAAATTAATTTAGTTACATATTTAAAATAGAAGTTTACTGTTTATTACACTAATAGGCCACATTTTCTTAAACATTGCAAATAACGTAAGATGTTAAATATGCACATAGTTTTTTTTTTTTTTTTTGAGACAGAGCCTCAAGCTGTCACCCTGGATAGAGTGCTGTGGCATCACAGCTCACAGCAACCTCCAATTCCTGGGCTCAAGCGAGTCTCTTGCCTCCTCCTCCCAAGTAGCTGGGACTACAGGCGCCCTCCACAACGCCCGGCCATATTTTGGTTGCAGCCGTCATTGTTGTTTGGCTGGTCCAGGCTGGATTCGAACCTGCCAACTCAGGTGTATGTGGCTGGCGCCTTAGCCCATTGAGCCACAGGCGCCAAGCCGCAAATATTAGTTTTCTTTGAGTTATCCCAGAGCTGTCTGAGAGAATGATCCATTTTTGCCTTCCATTTCTCTTCCTCTTTGTAGGTTTGGTAGCATTCAAAAGCTTGGTCTTCAATGTCAGAAATTCTTTCTTCTGCTTGCTCCATTCTGTTGCTGAGGGATTCTACTGTGTTTCTCAGATCTTTGAGGGCTGCAGCTTCTTGTCTAAATGTGTCAAAATCTTTGGTCATTTGCTCTTTGAATTCCTTGACTTCTTGAGACAATTTTTGAAATGCACCCTGAATTTCTAAATCTAACTTTTCCTCTATTTTATTAATCTTGTTTGCAATCCAAATTCTGAATTTGATTTCTGACATCTCAGCCATCTGTTTATGCATAGGATTGTCATTTGTGTCCACTAAATTGTTCTGGGTGGAGGAGGTGGTTGATCTACTCTGGTTGTTCATTTTTCCAGAGCTTTTCCACTGATTCTGCCCCATGATTATTTTACACCGTTTGGCTGCATGGGTAGATTAGGACAAGTTGGGTTGTGGGTTCTAAGAGTAGTGATTAAACAGTCCTTTTCCTGAAAGCTAGGACTGATGTCTGTACCTTTTCTCCTAGAGTTTTGTCAAGGACCCATACAGTGCTACTGCTTGTGAAACTTGGTGTGGTGGGGTTAAATGGCTCTGTCTTATTTTTGCCTGGTCTCTGTCTTATCCTAGAGAGTCCATTACACTGGATTGAATTTGGTGGTGTGGAGAAAAACCAGCAGCTACTTCAC
>CAUYRH010081581.1:0-91895 GCA_963574655.1 Perodicticus potto
GGGTCAGGGAGGGTGAATTAGAGGGAGGAGTTTTGATCATGACTAGATCTCCAGGAGGGAAAAGTTCCTGTTTTAGTTAGTATGTCCCTCCCCAAACGGGGAGCAGGACTTTCAGGGATGATTAGGGAGGCATGAGAGAACCGCAAGTCTTCCCAATTGCAGCTTAGAGGCTGGGAGAAAAATTTGGTAAGCGGCTGTAGAGAGAACCCATATTTAGTTATGGATTTGTGAGATAAAAGACGAGGATTAGAGTGAATTACAGTAAAAGTTTCTCTAGTGTCCAAAAGAAATTTTCTCTCCTGGCGCTCCACTATAAGGCAAACCTGGGGCTCTTGAGGGGTGATGACACAAGCTGGAGCCATGAGAATTTGCCCCAGGCACTCTCAGTCCAGTTTGCGCTCCGATGGGGTCCCTGTTCCAGGAGGCCTTCGCCTCTGGGGACAGGTCACCCGGGGCTGGAAGGTTTAAACCTAGCCCAGCCTGATAAACAATGACAACTACAACAACAAAAAAAAACTGGGTGTTGTGGCGGGCACCTATAGTCCCAGCTACTTAGGAGGCTGAGGCAAGAGAATTGCTTAAGCCCAAGAGTTTGAGGTTGCTGTGAGTTGTGATGCCAGGGCCTTCTACTGAGGGCGGCATAGTGAGACTCTGTCTCAAAAAAAAAAAAAAAAGATAGAATTTCTCAGGCTACCTACATTGAGTGCTTTTCCTGTAAAGGTAAAGAGAGCTCTTACTAATTATCAAGTGGAAATACAGGACAAGTGGAGTGAAGGCACACTCACTCTTCCAGGCTACCAGTTAGTGAGCCTGTGTCCGGCCACGCACCAGACTTGGGCTGGGTGATAGAAAGCTGCATTGAGAAGCAGTGTCCTTGTCCTCACAAGTTAGCATCATTCTGAAGTTCCAATGCACCTGGCTTCTCTCCTCATACTCCCAAATAACTGTATTGATAGACCTTTCGGTTTCAAGAAACAAAAGCTAAACTGAGGGTGGCACCTATGGTTCAAAGGAGTTGGGCGCCGGCCCCATGTGCTGGAGGTGGCGGGTTCAAACCCAGCCACGGCCTTAAAAAAAAAAAAAAAAGCTAAACTGATTCAGCAGATTGAGTGAAAAAAGGAAATTTCTTATAAGGCATATGGATAATTCATGGAATTTAAAGGAAGTGTTGGAGGCCTCTGGATAGATGGGATGTGGGGGTCACACCTGCCAGGGCATGTCTCCTCTGTTTCTCCCTGTACAGAGGCAGCAGGCTTCTCTCTCCTGGAAAGTACTATGTCCCACTTCTTAGTCTACAAGGCAGGAAAAACTGTCATCATCCAGCTCCCAAGTTTATCTCTCTTCCATTCAAAAGGACACTTGACATGGGAATCATTTCAATCAGCAGATTCTCAGGAAATATAATCTGATTGGTCTAGCTTGGGTCAGATGCCCACCGAGAGACCAACTGGCTGCAGCCCAGGGGACAGGGTCATTCTGTGCACCTGTGCATTCTGAGTCACCTCCATGAACTTGTGGATTTAGGGTGGGAGTTTGGGGACACTTTCCAAACTGGCTGGCTAACCCCAATATGTGTCCGAAATAATATTTAACTTTTTTTTTTATAAGAAAGGAATAATCACTGTTAAAAGTTTGGAAAATAGATCAGATACAGTGGCTCATGCCTGTAATCCTAGCACTTTAGGAGGCCAAGGTGGGAGGATTGCTAGAGCTAAGGTGTCTGAGGTTACAGCGAGCTGTGATGATGCCACTGCAACCAGCCTGTGCAGACCCAAATAAACAAATAAAAAAAAGCAAACAAAACATAGTTTGGAAAATGGAGAAAAATTTAGATATCTATAACATTTGCAATATTTAAAAAGCCACTGATAATATTTGCATAGCCATTTCATTCTTTTGCCCATGCAAACTAATGTCTCTCTACATATCTTGAAATCTGATATTAAACATCCACTTATTATTCCTTTTGAAAGTAATATTTTGTATATTTCTTCACATAGTTATGTTTTCATTTCTTTATTTTTTTGAGACAGAGTTTCACTCACTCTGTCACCTTCGGTAGGGTGTCCTGGTGTCACAGGTCACAGCAACCTCAGACTCCTGGGTTGTAGTGATAATCTGGCCTCAACCTCCCACATAGCTGGGACTAAGACCCCCTGCCACAATGCCTGGCTAGTTTTTTTATTTTTAGTCTCACTCTTGCTCAGGCTGGTCTCCAACTCCTGAGCTAGCTCTGTGCCCAACCTAAAAACAGTTTGTTTGTTTTTTAATTAAAAACATTTTTTTTTCTAAAAACAGTTTGAAGTGACTGCAAGGTAAGCCATTGCATAATAATTTCTTTAATCAATTTGCCATGATTTTCTCATTTTTGTTTTTTTATTATTGGAAACATTGAGATAATATGACAGTAAATGTCCTTACAAATGAGTCTCGATGTACTTCCATAGCGTTACTCTTAGTAATAGAAAGGGGGCAAACATAAGGTTTTAGGAATATCTGTAATCTCAGAGCCTGATTGAACACTTGTGCTCACCACCACTCACAAGCAGCATTCCTAATATAGACAAAAGAAATGTAAGATTTTAAAGTAATAATCACCATCCACACAACCACCTCCTCTTTCAGCCTCCACTTGCAGCCTGTCATGGGTAAACTGTTCTCATTTTTTCCAGTTCTCCACAGTTCCCCGAAGTCCCTAGAACACACTCTGACTTGTGCATGTCCATCACACCTGCACGGGCACTGTCTCTCCCATAATAGTTAGGACACTGTTGTGCAGCTGTTTATGTGAGTGGTGAGCTCCTTTATGTGTCCAATATCTGGCCCAGCGCTTGGTGCACAGTACAGTATCTGATTAATACATAAGCAGATCACTAAATCGATGAATGAATAGTAAATAACTTGATTAATCAACAGCCCAACTTCCCACTAAATACCAGAATATTTTCTTTAGGCATTTCTCGAATGCCTCCAATGTTCTAGCCGGTGGAGAAAATGGAGCTCATCATGGTACATTTTGTTGTCCAGCAAACAGCTATCATCGTCTGTTCTATGCCAGGCATGGGGACATTGCTGGGGACACAGACATCTTCAAAGACCTTGCATAGCACACCCAGATTGCTGGGGGTCCAGGGGCATGAACTTTGCTCTGGACTTTATTAGTCAGGGTTCTTCAGAGAAACAGAACCAACAGCACATCTTTCTACAGACGGAAGCTAGAAAGTCCCCAGATGTCAGGCTGATACGGCAAGCTGGCGGTTTAGCTCCAGCCCAAGTCCAAAGACCTGACAATTATGAGCGCTGATTGGATAGTTTCAGCCCAAAGACCAGAAGGCTCAAGACCCTGAAAGAGCCAATATTTTAGTTGAAGTCTAAAGCTAGGAAAAAAGCCAATATCCAGATGGAAGGCTATGAGGCAGGAAGAATTCTCTCTTGCTCAGAGGAGGTCAGTCTTTTGGGAATGTTCAGTCTTTCCCTGACTGCAGAAGGCCCATCACACAGGGAGGGCAGTCTGCTTTCCTTGGCCTCCCAATTCCGAGCCAGTCTCATCCCCTCACAGAAACTCATCACTCCCCGGGGTGATGTTCGGTCAAATATCTGGGCACCTGTGGTCCAGTTGGTATACTTGACATGAGTGGAATAGAGAAAGGACGGCACACTGCGTCCAAATCAAGCAAGGGTCCTTTATTGATTGGCCAGGCTGAGAGCGGACTCACATCTCAAAGTCTCTCCATCCCTAGAAGCATGGGTGGAAACCTTTTATAAGGGGCTTTCGATAGGGGAGGGGGAATCCTTAATGCAAGTCAAATTTGACAAGAGTCAAAACCTGGTAAGGGGAGGAGTCCTTCCAAGGGGAAGCTGGGGTTTGCAGTTATTACTGAACTCTTTCAGCTGAGCTTCCTGTCTTAAAGGGGGCGTGTTGAAAGCCCCCAGCAAGATGGAGTTGGGCAGAATACAGTCAAGTCAACAGGTTGCCACCACGACCTCTGAATGTGCTTTTCCCCACACAATGTTTACTATTAAGACTTTTCATATATAGATCTAAATTTTTAATTTTTCTTATAAAAAGTCGGCAATCAATACAGCAAAAACAAGTTAAAGTTGGCTATGCTTGTACAGGTGGAGGATTTACTAGCCTCTCCAAGTCGCTAGACTTACTAATTCACATATTCAAGAAATACCCACTCAATGCCTGTCTTGTGCCTACAGGGCCCTGGCAGGCATCTGACGTCATGACCTCTGCATGAGATTAATCCAGCCGGGCAGCTAAACAGAGTGGGGGCAGAATAAACAGAGTATGTGCCGACCCAGCTCCCTGGGGACGGAGCTCTTGACCAAACATCAAGGAGTCTGGACTGAGCACCAGCTCTGCCATTATCTGGGTCTGTGAGTAAGACTGTTGAGAATGTCGACTTCCTCTTTGTACAACTTGAGTGGTTAGTCATAATCTCCAAGTTCCTTCTAGCTCTAACTTAATTATGAAATTATCATTTCAGGAGTCCGGGAAGCACAAGTGCCCACACACTGTGATGATGGCTGCATGGCAGACACACTTAGTACATCGGACCTCACTTGTAAAGTGATGCAGACGGCAGACCCTTGCTGTGTACTGTGTGTGTTTCACCATAACAAAGTCATAGAGAAATGAGGACAAGCATCTACATAGATTCAGACCCTGTCCCCCAACACTGAGGATCAGCTAATAGCCTGTGACAGATGAGCCTAAATGTGCTGAGGGATGGGGAACAGTGCAGAGCTCCTCTGAGGCCCTAGTCAGGATGGTCTAGGGCAGAGGTGCTCGACCCCCACGACCCCCACGGCCCCCACGGCCTCCATGGCCCCTCACCCTTCTTGCCTGGAAGCACTTTCAGCCTGTCCCAGACTTCCTTGTGCCAGGACTGATTTTATTTCCAGCTTGTTCATGCCACCCAGCTCTAACCTGAAGGAGGAAACTACCAATTTCTGATTACTCTGTCAATCTGGATCAGGTTATAAAAATATTCTATTTTCTCTCTTTGCTTTTTCTTCTAACTGAGAAAGACTGGAATCTATAAAAACTGAAATTAACTAAAACATGTTTGCAAGAAACAAATACAGTCTGAATTTCAGTTTGCTTCATGTTATTACTGCTGCTCCTGCTGGTTCTTCTTCTAAGTGACATTGATTGGTTGCTATTTAATGCCAAGCAATGTTCCTAACTTATAGATTCATCTAATCCTCAGAACACCGCTCCCAAGTATTTCATGTTTTAAACCTTGTGATTAATTTGGTTGAAAGTTCTCATCCCCTGTTAGAGATTCGAGTCATCAGCTAGGAGGGTGCCCATCACCAGCATAGATCCTATCTTTGCCGAAATTCCATAACTTTGTCCTGGTTCCCATAAGACATGAAATCTGAAAAGGCCATTGCCTTTCTGAGGCTAACAGAGAGCAATGGCTCTGCCCATTTGCTTTTCTTTGTCCTTCCAACTTTCCTGTAATTTGCACACTGAGTGGTGACCCTTTCTCGGTGTCCACTCTGCTTCCATCTTCGTAAACTGACTCCCGACGTGTGCTGGTGAGTCAGCAAGTAGCCGCCTCATGGTTCTTCTCAGACCTCTTGGGGGGCAGGCCAGGCAGCCCTCACAGTCCTCATTCTCCACCAATAATAGGCCAATTGCTCACTTTTAACAACCTAACCTGCTCCGTGCCTCCTCCAACCAGACCTGTGTGTGGCTACAGCTGCCTGGCCATCCTCAGGTGGTGGGTTGGGGACTGGAAATTAACAGCAGGCTGGTAGAGATGGGAATTACAAGATGAGCATATGTGGTGAAGAACTAATAGTTTTAATTCTGTTGAGCCATCTCCTATAGCAGTAGTTCTCAACCTTCCTAATGCTGCAACTCTTTAATACAGTTCCTTTGGGTCATGACCCATAGGTTGAGAACCGCTGTCCTATAGTTTAGAAATACATTATAGAAAACAAACAGAAAAGAACATTTTCCTGCCCCTTTGATTACTGACCTCTGGAAGGAAGGATGGTCTTAACTCCCTAAATTGTAGGGGATTTTAAAGAGACAACTTGTAAAACATTTCATTGCCCTTTTCCAGAACTTTACCGCTGCTATAGCTCTGCAATTTGCTTATTTTTGACTCAACAATATGTCTTGTAGATATAGCCATGTTTGTGCACAGAAATTTACCTTATTTAACTATGACATGGTATTTCATAAAGTAGATAGTCTACATTTTCAGTCAGTACTCAGATGGTTTCCATTTTTCCCATTTCAACAAATGGTGCAGTAAACATTTGTCAAATTTTCTTGTGCACACTTGTTTCTGTAGGATAGATGTGAAGAAGTAAAATTTTTGAGTCACAGAATTTCAATAGATTTGCCCAAGTATCCACACAAATTCATATGCTCCCGTGAAGGCTTAGAGTTATGCTAAAACTTTGACATTTTGCCTAAGGTATGGTTGAAAAGTCTTATCTCATTGTAACTTGTATTTCACTAATTCTAGCAAAGCTGAATATTTTCCCATATGATTACTAGCTATTTGTGTTTTCTTTTCACTGAAGGAAAGCTCTTACTCCAGTTTTTCCATGAGGACATTTCTCCTTTGACAGGTTTATAGGAGTTTGTAGTTTAGTTTTTTTGTTTGTTTGTTTTGTGAGACAAGGTTTTGCTCTGTCACCCTGGGTAGAGTTCAGTGGCACCATCACAGCTCACAACAGCCTCAAATTCCTGGGCTCACAGGATACTTCCAACTCAGGTTCCTAAGTAGCTGGGACTCCAGGTGCACAACCTTGTTCAGCTAATCTTTGAATTTTTGTAGGGATGGGGTCTTGTTGTCACAGAGGCTCACACTCCAGTGATCCTCCTACCATGGCCTCCCAGAGTGTTGGGATTATAGGTGTAAGCCACCACACCTGACCTGAGCTAGTTTCTTGCCTGCTCTCAAATCCTGGCATCTAGGGCTGACTTTAATAGCAGGTGGGGAGGTGCTCTGCTATGTACAAGCTCACCCAGAAGCAGGCCGTCCACAGTGGTTTAGCACGGGGCTCCTCATGGGCTCCCCACAAACATGTGTTGCCTGATTGGTGAGGGGGAATTATTTTTAACACACATTACACTAACGTATGGTGCTGACTCTTTGTTTTATTTTTTTGCAACTTAAAAAGTCCTTTTTCTGGGGAGGTGGCTATTTGTGTAGTGCAGAATTACCCCAATCTCTGGGTGATGACTTTTGATTTTTCAGGCCCTGCTCAAGAAAGTTTTCCTTACTGCAAGGTCATAGGCATAGGAATTGATTTCCTTCCGATATTTTTATAACTACAGGTTGATTTCAAGTTACATGTGGGAGATTCAGATAAATAAGGCAATTCTAATCTTTTCCAATGTTTTAGCAAGTACACTATCAGTATTCCTATCTCTTTAGGTATATTGAATTTTCAATTGTGTCTTTCCCGTTATCTCCAGTTTGGGGAGGAGGAAGGCTAAATAAGCAATTCAAAATTATCCACTTTCAGTGCCTTGTGTTCCTTTCAAAAATCCACCTTAAATTCAGGAAAAACATGTATTCACTTGGTAAATATCTTTACTTGCCTGACAGGCACCACCAGGACTCAGCAGGAGACAGATGCTCCCGACTAGAGGCTGAAGAGGGGCACATGCCGAGCCAGAGACTCAAGCGTGTGGAGATCTGAGGAGGCGCCCGAGTTAGTGCTGCCACCACGTAGGCATTAGCCAAGTCACTCTGCCCCTGGAGAATCAAATGAAACTAGCTGGACTCTCACCCCATCCTCTGGGAAGTCCAGGAGCCTCCTGAGGTCCCTGTGGCTCCCTCGGGGCTTTGCCAGAGTTGGTTCTGAGCTTCCTGAGTCCCCCGCAGCTGTCCTTTCCTCTCTGCCAGTCTGGCCTGGTGGTGCCCAATTTCCACGCAAGTCACCCACTCGAAGTCCACATGTGTGAAGTTCCCGGGAAGCTTGAGGAGAAGGTGTCATGCATCAGCAGAGGACTTACACCTAGCACTGCTCCTGTCCTGCCACCGGAGCCTGTCACGTGTTCACTGGCCACCTTCTCTGTGGGCCACCACCTCTGTGTTTTGGGTCCTCTTTCTGCATCCAGACTCTCCATGTGCTCTCCAGCTTACTTGCTCAGATGCTCAGTTTACCCAGTGTGTTGTGCAGGCCACAGTCACATAATAGAGGCTCATCCTCTTGTGGCACAGAAAGCCCAGCCTGCCACGAGTAAAAGTCCCAATCTTTCCCTGCCACTCTCTGGCAGCAGAAGGGGCATCTACAGAAGAACGTTCCCTCTGACGAGAATCCCACTGCCCTTTCTGTTAGCAGGCACAGGCACCTACTCTGTTTGGGTTTAAGTAACTTTTCAGGGAAGCTAACGCAGTGTTGGGGGCGCTGAGATCTCAAGGAGGCAGCTGCTGTCCCCTGGGTGAGGGGCTACAAGGGGTGAGCGTGGGTAGGAAGTCCCCAGGCAGACCCAGCCCATGCAAAGCCCCCCTCGCAGCAGAGCAAGGCTTCCTCAAGGGACAAGAGGGCCCTGGGGGAGCAGATGGGTGTGGCTATGACTCCATCCTTAGGGAAATGGCAAAACACTAAAGAGTGGTTAGTCTGGATGTACTAAAAGGCGTCAAGCACATAAGTTAGAGGTTTTAATTTTACATTTTTATAAAAGTTTCTTTCCACATGAGAGATTATGCCCATTGTGATAGCTATGATTAAAAACAAGAAAAGGAAAATAAGTGTCAGCAAGGAAGTGGAGAAATTGGACAAGGGGTCCATTGCTGCTGGGGATATGAAGTAGAGCAGTCACTGTAGAAAATGGTCTGGCATTTCCCCAGATAGTTTTAAATATAGAGTTACCACATGACCAAGCAGTTCCACTCCTAGGTCCATATGCCCCAAAGAATTAAAAACTGGTATTCACACACTTGCACACAAATGCTCACAGCAGTACCATCCACAATTCCTAAAGTGTAGAGACAACTCAAATGTCTACAAGCCAATGAATGACAACATGTGGCATGTCTGTACATAGGAAGACCTACGGCGTCCAGCCATGGAAAGGAGCCATGTATGACACCTGACATGGGAAGACCTGTGGTGTCCAGCTACGGAAAGGGACCAAGTAATGACATGGGAATGTGAACAAACCTCAGAAATGTGCAGAGTGAAGAAGTCAGACACAAAAGGTGACACATTATTTACATAAAAAGTCCAGATTAGGCAAATACTTAGAGATGGGAAAGTAGATTGGTGGCTGCAGGGCCAAGGGAAGGGGAAATGGGGAGTGACTGTCTGACAGGCACAGAGTCTCCCTGGGTGATGGGAATGTGGAAGTCAGCAGTGGTGATGGCTGTAGAACAATTTGGATGTACTAAGCCACTGAACAGGGCTTTAACGTGGTTAGTCTGAATGGACTATGCACTGAACAGGGCCTTTAACATGGTTAGTCTAGATGTACTAAGCACTGAACAGGGCTTTTAAAATGGTTAGTGTGGATGTTCTAAGCCACTGAATGGGGCTTTTAAAATGGTTTGTTTTGTGTACGTAACTTGCTGCACTGACCAGGACAGAAGCAGGTACCTCAGTAAAAAAGGGGATTACTGTGATCTCCTTGCAAAGAAAGAAAGGGGTGGCAGGAGGAAAGACAGAAGAAGCCCAGAGGCTGCGGCGGCCAGGTGCAGCAAAGACCAGTCAGAGTGGGAAGACCACAGGGCACTTGGTGCTGGAGCTTCCTGGAAAGTGATCATGTGGGGAACCATCCAGAAACTGGACGGGGGTATTCAGGACTTTAGAACAAAGGGGTGGGTGACCACAGGTGTCCCAGGGGTGCAGGGTCGTGAGAGTGGGGGGTGCGGAGAGACCTGGAAGGAGGAGGGGCCTAAGCCTCAGAAGAGTCACTGGGAGGACTCGTGGCCCAGAGGCAGAGAAGCACGTGACCCTCCTAAGAAGGCTGGGGTAAGGGAGGTTTGTGTTCTTCAGTACAAGTCGCTTTAGGCTCAGAAGGAACTGCTGCTTGGGAGGGTGGAACTGAGGACACAGCCTCTGATGCCAGAGATCAAGGGCCAGGGCCGGCCGCCCGTGGGCGGGACTCTCTTCCTCCCAGAGTAGAGAGCCGGAGGGGAGGTGAGTACTGGCCCAAATCTGGTGGAACCTTGGGCCGTTCAGAGCGCAGGGAGGGAGGGCGGGAACATCTGGAATGGTTTGAAGAGTGACTGAACCAGGTCTGGACAAGGCGCCCGGAGAGCCCAGGACACGCCTTGTGGGAGCCAACTTCCTGTTATGTAAATTTTTTTTCTTTCCCCAAAGCACTAGGTCCAAGTAAGAACTCAAGATCGTAATCTTGATGGGTGTATGGTTACTTCAGACTCTTTGAAATAGAAGGGAACAGTGTGGAAGAAATACAAGGAGTAGGATTGAAAACCTGCCATACCCAAGCTCCTTTTTCAAAGGAAATGTTATTTAAAACCATTTGAATAATTAATTACACATTTAAATTAGCCTGAAGGAATTATTTTTGCTCTCAGATGTATGTTGTACATAAACTTACAAGTATGTTAAAATATAGGCAGCTTTTAAACATACAATGCAATTATGTGTTTTAGGAAGTTGTTGAGAATTTTTATAGCGAGATAACATATAACAATTCTCAACCCTGTAACATTGTATTAACTGTCATACTAATTTTTGAAGCAGATGCTTGTA
Source organism: Perodicticus potto (assembly GCA_963574655.1). Lineage (NCBI taxonomy): Eukaryota > Metazoa > Chordata > Mammalia > Primates > Lorisidae > Perodicticus > Perodicticus potto. The sequence goes on from CAUYRH010081581.1 coordinate 10,708, forward strand.
GAAGCCGGTTTCATTCACTATGTAGCACTGCAGCTCATGACTGTGGCCTCAGTTAACACTAGAAAGTAACGCTGGTGGTGTATTGTGAGTTTTTCAATAGACATCAAGGCCCTTGGAAGCACAGGGTACGGACCCCACAGTGAGGGGTGAGAGGCAGCCTGCCCTTAGGACACCGTGTCCAACTCACAGAATGCAGTGTCCACACGACATGAGCCAGAGGCTCACGGCTGAAGGAGGAGTTGTAGAGACTCAAAGGGGCAGTGCTCACTTTTTAAATGGAATGGTTGAGAAAGTTGGTTGTGCAGTAACGCATGCTGGTGGGGACCCTGGTTCATGGTTGGTGGGGATGTAAATTAGTGTGACTCCTATAAAATGTGGAGGTTCCTCAAAAAACTAAAAATAGAACTGCCATGTGACCCAGTCATCCCACTGCTGCGTGTCCATTCAAAGGAGGGGAACTCAGTATATCTATAAGATCTTTGCACTCAGTGGTTACTGCAGCACTATTCACAGTAGCCAAGGTGTAGAGTCAGCCTAAGTGTCCTTCCCTGGATGACAGTACAGAAGTTGCAGTGCATGCATGTCATAGAATGTTGTTACATACAACCACAAGAATGAACGAAACCCTGCCCTTTGTGATATGGATGGAACTGGAGAACATTCTGTTAAGTGAGTTAAGCCAAGTCCAGAAAGACAAATCTTCATGTTCTCACTCACATGTGGGAGTTAAATGTTAAACTGTTTATCTCCTGGAGACAGAGAGTGAAATGATGGTTGCCAGAAGCTGGAAAGGGCAGTGGGAATGGGCCATAAAATGGGGATGGTTAATGGGCACAAATATGTAGTTAGTTAGATACAGTGAGCAATAGTTGATAGCGCAAGTGACTACAGTCAACAATGAGTTAGGGCGGACTTTAAAATAACTACAGGAGGGGATTCGAATAGTCCTCACCCTCTTTCCCAAACTGGCCTGTCCTGTCTCCTCCAACAGAGAGATGCCAGCATTGATGCTCAGGACAGGACCCGTCCTCACCCTGTCCACCCAACCCAGAATGGCTGTTTTTGCTTCTGAAGTCCATTTCCCACTGTCCACCCTCCTCCATCATGACTGACACCACCCTGCATTTAGGCAATTTCTGTGATAGTTTGCTGTCAATATTTTCATTTTTGCTGCTCTACAATGTCTTTCAACTCAGAATGATCTTTTGAGAATGCAGACGGCCTTCCCCTCCCTTGCTTCCTAGAAGATCCTGTTACCTTCTCAATTCACATTACCCCTTTCTCAGCACAGCAGAAGGGGCCCATTTCCCTGCCTCTCATTCTCATCACACCCACTTTCTGTTTCCTCGCTCATCCTCTGCCTGACATATGAGCTCACCCATGATCCCCTTGACTGAAGAGTTTTCTCACTCTTCAGAGGGTTCTACGTCGTCCTCGCAGAGGCTTTGCATGAGCTTTACGGCTGAAGCAGACCCCTTCCCTGCTCATGGCCTGCTTCACCCATCACCCCTCTGTTGCCTTCCCAGACAGTAGTCTTGTGCAAAACCATCCCTTTATATTGTGTTTGCTTATTTGATGTTTGTACTAATGCTGTCAAATGCAGGCATTAACAGGCAATGCAAATCATCTTAAGCAATAGGGTTTTTAATTCCCTCTTGAGAGCTGAAATCAGAGGTGGGGTGGGAGTCAAGCTGGTCAGGGTGGCAGTTTGCAATGTCCTGTCTGCTCTTTCATTCTTTCACACTACTGTGTCCTCCTTAGGCTGCTGACGTTAGTGAGAGCAGATGGCAGCCAGTGGGATGGCTGTCACCTGCTGACTTACACTTACTGGGAGACAGGATGTCTCTCAACTGGTGTCCTCTAGTCAGACTAGGCCAATTGGCCACAAGTCCCCCGACTGTCACCAGGGAGAATGCTTTATGCTGGCTCCAGTGAATCTTAGCTTGTGACCAAGTAAGTGGGATGAGTTTATTATGCTTGTCATGAGACTAATACAAATTCAACCCCAGGGCTGAAGTCACCTAGTGAAATCTGTCCGTAGCACACTGTGGAGGAGCGGGATCCAGTCTGCAGATGGCCATCGCCCACTCACGTCTGGACGCACAGGAGGGGTCGTGCAGGGTCCCGTCGGTCTCACCCTTCCTGCTCTCAATTCCCTGCTCTGCCTCCTCAGCCAGAAAACAGCGTACTGAGCTGCCGGGCAACAGTGCTGACAGCAAGGAGGGCAGGACTTTGGAGAACACCTTTATTCAGGGCACACATTCTCCACTTGGGGTGTCACCCACGGTGGGGCAAAGGAGGTTTCAGATATCACCGTCCTTGGTACTTCTCCCAAGCCCAGCCCTATCCAACAAAATCTTATCTCCTAGTATTCCTCTTGATAGGGAGAATTTAGTTTCCTCCTTAAGGGGAGGGAGCAATAACTAACAAAAAATGAGAAGCACTAAATAAAAGGATGAGAGGAGACACCCTTAAAACAATGTAGGACTGATGGGGGAGAGTGAAGGAAACCGGGGAAATCTCAGAATCGCAATGGCTACTGAAAAGGCCATCCCAGATAGTTACAAGTAACAGATCCCAAAATGCCCAGTGTCCTTCAGCTGGGCCTGGTGCTGTGCACTGCAGGCTTAGTTACTCAGGAGGCCAGCTTGAGCTCAGGAGTTCCAGGCTGCAGTGAGATAAAATCAGGCCACTGTCACCAGTCTTAGTGACAGAGTAAGACCTCAGCTGGGGGGGAAAAAGGAAATCTTTCAACTTAAAATTCTCTTTAACTTCATGCCTGTAATTCTAGCACTCTAGGATGCCTGAGGCAAAAGGATTCCCTTGAGGTTAGGAGTTGGAGATCAGCCTGAATAAGAGACCCCATCTCTACTAAAAATAGAAAAACAAGCCGGGTGTTGTGGTGGGCACCTGTAGCCCCAGCTACACAGGAGGCTGAGACAAGAAGATTGCTTGAGCCCAAAAGTTTGAGGTAGCTGTGAGCTCTGATGCCATAGCACTCTACCTGGGGTAACAGACTTGGCCTCAAAAAAAAGTTCTTAAGTAAAAATTTAGAGGAAAAAAAGATGAATATGGCATTGTATCTTGGACAGGAAAATCACCATTCCTCTTTTCAAACAGACCAAAAGAAACATAGATGAGACTGGGGCTGCTATGTTCTAAGAACACAGTTATTGTACTAGATACATGTTTAAAAAATATATAATCATTAGTGCAGTCACTACAGTGGGGAAATGCACTGGTGTGATCTTCCAGTCACTCCGGGGGGAGAAACAGATTTACCCTGCCTAAGTTTCAAATAAATATATTATTAATAATAAGGTTTGAGTATTCAAATTAAATCAAAAAGTAGAGGAAAACACACTTCAATTCAGTTTTCGACACTTCTGAAGTACATCTATCTGAAAAGCAGAAGAAGAGGGCGAAGAGGGCTAGTGTGAGTCTGTTTTATTTGGGTCACAGGACGGGAAACTTCCAGGTATGTGAAGGAGCTACTCTTGGTTCTTGCTGCTCACTGACACCAACAAGGTTGGCTGCAGGCTACAGGCGGCCTGGGCAAATGAGCAGGCTTTGATAGGATCTGTCCGAATTTCAGGGAAGACTCATGTTTAACAAACAACGGTACCTCACTGTAAGAAAGTTTCCAAAAATACATTTTTCCTTTTAAACAGCAGCAACAAATGTTTAAACAACATTATATGAAATGCTTGGAGAAGAAGGTAACTCAGATCAAAAATTCAGCCAAAACTTCACATATCTATATGTCTTATTTCACAACATCTTTAAAACTCAGTGAGGGTTTTTGTTCAGGTATAAGCATTTAATTACTTTCCCAGAAAGTTCAGGATAAGAGAGAGTCTTCGCAAAAGACACAAAATGCTTTTGTTATTGAATAGATGGTACATATTGATTGCATTTTTAAGCTCTATGTGTTATGATTTCTTTTCTTGAAAACAAGTTTCCACTCCACCCCTCTCCTCAAGCAAGAAGCTAGTTTCATAACATAGAGGTTCACAGCTATAGGGAAAAATAGTGTCCCCTGGGGAAGCTGAATTTTCTGGCAAGACAGGAAACTCATTCAATCAATCCCTTCAGTAGACAGAGAATAACCATTTATTTATTTTTAATGATGCAGATTTGGAAGGGGGAGCTATGTTCTAGACAGTTTTAAGAGTTTGCTTTCTCTTTTATTATATCCTTAAGTCTCTTTGCATGTCTGAGATGGGCAGGAAACCCCTGACGCTGACCATCATGCTGGAAGACCCACTCCCAGGTCAGCAGGTTCCTCTTGAGGTCGCAGGGTGAGCGTCACTTGCTCTGAGACAGAAGTGGCATGGGGACAGTCACGGTGGCCACCAGGATGATCTGTCTCAGATAGTTTATTTCAGGAGACTGCAGTTTTATACACAGCATGAAGAGGTTTCCTGATTGCACATACTTTCTGTGCTGCTGAAGAATCAATTTTTTTTACATTGTATCATAATACCCTATCATTAAAACATTACTTAGTGAATTTTTTTCCAACTACATATAAGCAGACATTTACCACACACATGGTGCAAGAATGTCTTTAAAACATATTTGAATCACAAAATTTGGATCTAAAATACATCACTGTAATTAGAACAATACTTTAAACTACAATGATCCATGTCATAGTAGCCAGATTGGATGAGCCCCTGTGTAAATCACAAAAGAGTTTGGTGAATAACCTCTTGGATAACTGGCAGCAGCTTTTAACTATGATTTCAAAAGAAATCTTTAATTACGAATTGAACTTTCACAATAAAAAAAAACTTCCCTTATATGTTCAACGTTCTCAGAGTCAAAATGGGACATTCAAAAATTTATAGTCTCTAAAACAAGGAGAATAAATCCAACCCTCCTTTAGCTGAAAGGCTGGAGTTGTAATGTTTAGGTTTCTACGAAACCTAAGTATATATAGCATTACATGATAGTGGAAACGAGTTACAGAGAAACATAAAATTTCTTTTAAAATGTCTCAGGCTCCTCGCGCTCCCCCACCTCTGTCAAACAGAGAAAGGGCACCTCGATACAAAGGAAGGTGTTCCCATGAAATGATGTAAACAAAAGAGAGAGAAAGATTTCTTCATTTTCCCATTTTGTGGAGTGGGGCAGTGGGATGATAGCAGTTCAATAAGAAAGAGAGCCCCTAATCAAAGAACCACTTTACCACACACGAAACAGCTAGGGGCAACTGCTGAGAGCTTCTCATGTGTTTCCTTTTTCCCCCCCAAAGTTTGAGAATGTTTGAAAGTTCAATAAATAGTAGAAAAATAATCCTTTACTTAGAAATTTCGAGATGCATCATTTTGAGCTCACATGAGTTCCACACAGCAACTGTGGTATCCAGGTCTCGCGAGGCAACTAAGGGTCAGCCCTGCAGCTCACATCTGTCCAGACGTGCCATGTCCCAGGTGCTGGCCGAGAGGACGTCTCTCACCAGTTTAGGAGACCCGAATGCTTCTGGCTCCTGGGAACATTCCTCTGGCTCAGCTTCACTCATGGGTTCCACCCACATCTGCAGGTTGCCTGCTGTTCTGCCCCATCGGTGTGACGGCAGGTTCATTAATCAGCTCTTTTCCCTCCATTTCAGAACCAGCTTCATTCTTCACAAATGTGATTTTGGTTGTTGTTTCTCTCATTTTTTAAACATGACAGGCAGGAAATGAGTTAAAACACTCTGGACAATACACAAACACAGGGGGTCCCCCTCCTGTGGGTTTTAAGATGGATCTTTTTCTTTCCAGAACATTCTGTATCTCCCATTCCCATCTTCCCATGGAGGTGAGAGGCTGTTAGCACTCTGCGTCAACAGTGTGCACCGTCACGGCCGCCTGCAGGTGGTGGCTGTGGTGGAGAGTGGGGTGGTGTGGCCGGTAGTGGTGGAACTTGTGGCTGAGGAGGGCAGCAGTCTGAGGCGGGGCATCCACGTCCAAGTCCTCATCGTGGCTCCCCACATCGACACCGGCTGACAAGGGGTCACTGTTGCATGGAGGGTTTTCACTGTCCTCCTGTGGGCTCATGGTGCTGTAACCTAGGGAAGGTGCAGAACAACAGGTGACTGAGAGCTCAGAGATGCAGCCAGACCTCACTCAGAACTTCCACCTCCAGGGAGGGGTCCTACCTTTGGGAGACACAGGTGCAAACATTTGCAGACTTTCACTTTTCAGTGAAAAGTAATTTATTTTTAAAGGTATCTAGAGATAACTGGTTTTTATCTCCCTTAAAACAACTATATTATATATAATCAATTTAGATAATTGACAAAGTATGGAGGTAAAAAAAATAAACAAGAACCCTCACCTCAAATCCCCAAACTGAAAACACAAAAATCACCCCACATCCATCATCCACTGATAGCCACCACTGACATTTGGAGAAGTAGCCTCCTATGCTTCTCCCCAAGATAAGATTGTCTTTTATTAAAGAAATCCAGAAAATTCAGACCCAGCTACCACATGCCCCTCAATGGCCTGTAGGGTGCCTGTTGGCAGATCATGCATGTAAATGTGACCTCAGACTAAAAGGGACCAGAGACCAAAGGGAAAGAATATGGTGTAATTTGCAGGTCAGCTCCTGAAATTGTCAGAGGAAATGAGTGTTGATTAGTTTATCCTTTGCAGAGATTGAGTCTTTCCCATACTTGTGTCAAAAAAAGATAAACAGTTTTGGAGTCTTATTCCTGACTCCAGGGGAACAAATGGGTTCTGTGAAAGATGAATTCCCTGTGAAACTTTGAAAAGGTGGACCGTAGGGAAATTAGGCATTGTGTCCTTTGCTATTGGAAATGCTTTTAGATGGTTAATACCTATATTCAGGAAAAACAAAACAAGACAAAAATAGATGCAGTCATAAGATCTGAAAGGGATTCTAGTCAGTTGCAGGGTGTTAGGGAAATTTGGGCTTCAAAATGCTGGAATGTGATGCCAGAATGACAACAATGAACTGTCACCACCACCTGCCCCCGAGCAGGCGACTGTTAGGGAACGCTTGTGTATCAATGACGCGTGTATTCCAGTACTTACTTTATTAGTGATGATCAGAGAGGTTAAGGAACTTTCCCCAAGTCTTCATACCTAATGACAACTAACTCCACATATACCTATACCAACCAGCAAACATCAACTATTCCCTGTGCAAGCTGGCTTACTGTGTTTAAAGATTAATTTCTCTTGGTATTCTAAGTAATACATGTTTCAAAGGAAAATACCCTTGTTGATCAAAGGATTCCATTCCAAGAACTCTGGCATGTTTTTAAATGTTGCAAAGTGACAGCTCATTATTATTTCTGCTGCATCTCCAGTTAGTAGCCAGCAGCACTTGCTGTGGGCTGTGCCACTCACACTGCTGGCTGCAAAACTGATGTGCTTGCACACAGCCAAGCAGGGTAGTTCTGTGGTTGCACTTGTATGCTTTGTGCAAAGAGAAAAGTAATTCTCTGTCCTCAATGAAACATCCTTCAGATGATAGAATTGTTAGTCTGATTCACAAATGTATGTTGATCACCTACTATGTACAGGTCACTGTGGCAGGTGCTGGAGGTAACACAAAGATGAAAACCTGGTCCCTGCACAAACACTGTGAAAGCTGGTGTTTGAGAAATGGAACAAGCTCGGGCACAGGCTGTTCAATTATTTATTGGAGGCTGTTAGGCGCTGCAGGGGCAGGTGCGGAAACAGCAGTAAGAGGCATCTTCTTTCCTTAATAACTGTACAACTGAGCAGGACACAGATGTTCACAAAGTGTGTCTTCCTTCAATGCAGATAACAGTAAATGCTGTGATTGAGATGTAAGTGAAATCCAGAAGAGGGAATACTAACTCTGGCTGGGGGAATGAGGAAGCTTCACAGAAAAGTCCATATTTCAGGTGAGCTTAGGGAGGTGAACAAGCATTTGATGAATGCATATTAACAAAGAAGCAGGATGAACACAGTCATGGGGGCATGGCAATGAACCCGTTCCTGTGCTATGTGGCCTGGACAAGTGCCAGCAGGTAACTGGGGAATAGGGCAGGTGGGAGGCGGGAAGGAGAGTTCAAGTCAGATCATAAAGCTTGGGATGAAGGGTAGAAAATGCAGAGATAACAAGATTCTGAATAGACCAAAAACAGCATGAAGGTTTCTTACTCAGAGAGTTCTGGTGGCAGCTAGGAGGGTGAGTGAAAGGGAAGTGGAGCAGTTAGGAGGATTTTGCAATAGCCCAGATGAGAGATGAAGAATTAAAACCAGCACAATGAGGCTGTGTGTGGAGACCACGCCAGTGATCCCAGCACTCAGGGAGGCTGAGGCAGGCCGATCACTTGAGTTCAGGAGTTTGAGAGAGACCAGCCTGAGCAAGAGAGAGATCCCGTCTCTACTAAAAATAGAAAAACTAGCTGGGTGTTGTAGAGAGCACTTATAGTCCTAGCTACTTGGGAGATTGAGGCAGGAGGATCACTTGAGCCCAGGAGTTTGAGGTTGCTATGAGCTGTGACGCCATGGCACTCTACTCAGGGCAATGAAGTGAGACTCTGTCTCAAAATAAATAAATAAATAAATAAATAAATAAATAAAACGAGCATGCTCAAGTGCTATTCCAGGGAGGAGGGACAGCAGTTGGTGAACCAGAAGGTGTGGGCTGGTTAAAGATGACAACTTCAAGTCAGGCTGATGAGAGAGGGTGACAGATGCCCTGAGTCTCAGGAGGGAAAACCAACTTCGTTTTTACGCATCTTTGGAGTCTGGGGGTCACACAGGTTGAGCTATCTGGCCAGAAACTTGGAGGTATCATCTGAGAATTCAGGGCAGGACAGGGGAGCTTGCTGACATTTCTGTGGTGGCTGGTGCCTTCTTAGTGCCAGTGCAGGCTGGAGGCAGAGCAGGAGGGTGAGGGGCCCCGGCCTGGAAGTCACAGGCAGGGCTGAGAGGCACCCTTGTGCTCCAGTGGGCCCATTGAAGGAATCTCACAGACACTGGATTGGCTGAGCTTTTCCAGCAAGTGGCCCTGACGGGGAAGGTGCTCACTAGGTGGAGAGAGGCTACAAAGGTGCTTCTGCAGGTTCAACAGCTTGATGGGAACTGTGGGATTGGGGATGGGAAGAACTGGTTCTGGGTAGGGCTGGTGGGAGCCTAAGACCAGGTGGATAAGGCTGGTCAGTCAGTGGTAGGCACAGTAAGAGGCAGAGGCAGGAATATGAGGGTGCTGTGAGCTGTGATGATGCCACTGCACTCCAGCCTGGGTGACAGAGCAAAATCCTGTCTCAAAAACAAATAAGAAACAAAACCAGCCCCCTCAAAAGAAGGTGGGCAGAGCTATGAGCTAGGAGTAGTGACAGTGGTGGCAGGTGGGTGGTGATGAGGAGGCTGGACAAAAGAAGGTGAGATCTGAAGCTCAGTTCAGGAGGCAGAGGCACTGGCCTTAAGGCCATGGAGGGACGTGCAGTGGACGGCTAGAAGTGGAGCAAGCAGTTGCTTCAAGAGACTGTTCAGAGAGTGGGCTGGTAAAGACACCTGGGACAAGGTTGCATTTTCTGGGTTCAGAGCCTGGGCAAACAGTGATGCCTTTCCCCAAGATTACGAGACCAGGAGCCAAAACGAGGTTCTCAGTGGTGACAGTGCTAAGCCTGGAACACGAGCCTAGACATTAAGCTCCCCATCACCAGGTGCTGTGTGTAAGCCACCTCTTGCGCTATGTGCAAAGGATGAAAGTAGAAATAGGATTTTAGTAAAATCCCAGTGTTTGTGTTGATTATTCAGATACTTCCTGGACAGTTTCCCATCTCTGCTCATTTAAAACAACCACACTAACAACTCACATCAACGTGGGGTATTAAGATTCGTGGCAGCCCTTGTGCTTGGTCAGCTCAGGCCCCACTTCCCTCATGCTGTGAAGGTTCCCAATGTCTTCCCAACTCCTGCCTAGCCCGCTGGCTCCCACAATGGCTGGTGCCCTTCTGCACATGTCTCTTTTTTTTTTCTTTTTCTTTTTTTGGAGACAGAGTCTCAAGCTGTCACCCTGGATAGAGTGCTGTGGCATCACAGCTTACAGAAACCTCCAATTCCTGGGCTCAAGCGAGTCTCTTGCCTCCGCCTCCCAAGTAGCTGGGACTACAGGCTCCCGCCACAATGCCCGGCCATTTTTTGGTTGCAGCCATCGTTGTTTGGCGGGGCCGGGGCTGGATTCGAACCCGCCAGCTCAGGTGTACGTGGCTGGCGCCTTAGCTCGTTGAGCCACAGGCGCTGAGCCCATGACTCTATCTTAAATTCTGCACTACCACAATAAAAACAAGGCCATCTGTCTGTCCACTAGCAAATTCTTTCATAAAGCACAGGCCTGTGTTTATGGTCTAGCATTTAACACAGCGCATCACACAAAGCGGCACTTATAGACAAAAGCAACACCTCCCATACGCTAGGTTCCCAAGCAGTGCACCAGTGGTTTATTTTTTGTTTGTTTGTTTAGTTATCTGTGGCTTTGCTCAGCACGACATTCACTAGTCTCACCTAATAAGACATTCTGGGACTCATTGGTCCCTGCCTGGCATCTGACTGAAACAGGGATGCTCTGAGACTGGCTGGCACAGGTCCCAGCCTGTCCCAGGGAGGTCGCAGAGGTAGTGCAGGTGTCTGTGAGGACCTCGTGGCAGGGGGACCCCCTTCTTCCTGATTTCTGATGAGACCCCAGCAGAGGCCCTTTCAGAGTGAAGCCCTCAGACTGAGCCCATTCCATTTAATTTTCTCACTATGATACTCTGCAATTTCTTCTTATTTCAATAATTAATGAAAGCAAGTTGTGGAGAGGCAGGAGAGAGCAACACATTTCCTCATCCAACAAATTAATTGTTTACTCAGTGTCAGGAGATCCTGCTATGCCAAGAGCAGGGACGAGTTCAGAGATGGGCCCTGACTGGGAGCGCAAGGGCACCTGCAAACACACCCAGAGGGCAAGTGTCTTCACTCTCCAAAGCCTGATGCAGCAAAGTGTCTGCAGAGACGGCCTCGAGCAGCAGACAGGCTTTGGGAGGAGGCTGGGTGTCCATAAAGAACAGAAGAGCCAAGATGAGGTCTCTGCTCCTCCACACTCTGGCAACGTGTTTCCCGGTCAGTTCCTAAGACCCCCCACTGTGAGAACAACCTCCCCCCCCCCCCCCGAACTCTCCCACCTAGTGGCCACAGATCGGAACTGCAGGTAGGTTCCTGCATGGCATAGAAGTGGTCTCATGTCCACCTACTTGGTTTCCAATCAGGTTTTCAAGGTTTTCCCTTTCAAGTATTTTGAAATTTGCCAAAAACTAGGGGGAAATTCCCCTTTTGAAAGGAAAAAAGTTGCTTAACATATATTTTCACTACTTAATAAGATAGTGACCGAAACATACATTTGTAAGGAGCAAATACATAGTATATGTTGTTGTATTTTAACTTAAAAATAAGCCAGTAGATTAGACAGAATGTGATATTTTTAAGAGAAATAATGAGCAAAGCAGATACATGATTAAAAGCATGTGTACATGGTAATTGTTTCTAACCTCCCCTAGTGAGCATAACAGCTTGCTGAAAAATAATCATTCTAAGTGGTCTTAGAATACTGATCAAAATGATTCTATTTTGAAAAACACCCTAAATTTGGGTAGGTTTTCTTTTGCAATACAAAATTAAAATTAGATTCCTTTGAAATACCAAACTCTGGCCAGGCTTGGTGGCTTATGCCTGTAGTCCTATAGCTTTGGGAGGATAAGAAGGTGGATCATTTGAGACCAGGAGCTAGAGGATGCAGTGAGCTGTGATCACACCACTACATTCCAGCCTTGGTGACAGAATAAGACCCTGTCTCAAAACAAAACAAATTAAAAAAGAAGAAGAAAAGAAATAAAAAACCCTTTTGGTCACACAAATTATTAATATTTCTAAATAAAACACAGACTGAAGTTTCCAAGATTAGCTTGGAACTAACAACATTCAGTTTAATTCTGGGAACATCACAGCTCTGTACCACACCACAGAAGTGGAGAGTGCTCAGCGGTCATGTGCACATATGTTTTCTTTAGTATGCCATACCCAAGGAGTGCACAGCATTGTGCTTGTGGGCTGGCATAGATCCACCATGATCCCACCAGTCAGTGCCACACCCTGTCACGGGGTCTTCACAATTTATCTGCAGATGAGGCCAACTGTTCTCCTCTTTCTTCTTTGTTCCACTCCTCTAAGGAAGCTGTCACATTCTACCTGTTATCAGTCTTATGAACACATGGATTCAATTCCAGTGGGGGAGGGTGGACATGAAGGTAGAGAGGTGCGTCCAGAGCTCCAAGTAAGTCATTTCGCTTAATCTTCATAATGATTTTACCAGGCAGGAATTTCTAATCCTACTTTGAAGTATTAGAAAACTGAGGTCCAAAGTAGCTTGCTTAGGTCTCAATAGATTTAGGAGAAAAAGGGAGGGGGGAGTGGGATTCAACGTGAGCTGGACTTGACTCCATCTCCTTAGCTCTCCCCAGTGGCACCTGCCTTGCAGCAAGGACAAGTCTGCCATGTCTGACTTCCTCCTCGGTGCTTAGCCACGCATCACTCAAGGATAGAGACAGTCTGAGAAAAGCATCCTTCAGTGATTGGGCCATTGTGTGAACATTGTTGAGGCACATGGGCAGCTCTGGGGGTGCATCCCACTGTGCTCCAGCCTGGGGCCGACTGCCCCAGACACACAGCTGCATAGTGCATGGAACGCTGCAGCTGGCTTGACACAGCGGCGAGTACGTGTTTCTAAACACATCTCAACAAAGAAAAGGCACGGTGAAAACACAGTACAAAGGGTTAAGAAGCGGAACACCTGTGAGGGACACTCCCCGTGAGTTATAAGTTGCTCTGGGTGGTCAATGAGTGAGTGAGGCTGAGGGCAACACCACACACCACTGAGGCTGTATAAATACTGCACGCTGCGGCTGTGCTAAATTTACAAACACTTTTTTTTTCTATTTTCAATAATGTATTAGTCTTAGCTAACTTTTTTACTTTAAAGACTTTTTAAAAAAACTAGACTCTTTAATAGCACTTAAAACTATGCAGACGTGCTGTACAACTGTACAGAAATGTTTTCTTTCATCACATCCTTATTTCATAAGCTTTTTCCTATTTAAAAAAATTTTCATTTTTAGTATTGAAACTTTTTGGTTGAAAACTAAGACAGGCACCCACATTAACCCAGACCTGCACAGGGTCAGAATTGCTGGGACAGCACTGGGTGACAGATGTTTCTCAGCTCTGCTAAGCTCTTGTGGGTCCCCGCTGGCTGTATGAAGCTCGGCTACTCGGTGCATGAGGGGACAAGGCGGAGCCCGCTACGTTCAAACAGGAGAATGCAGAGATAAGCAAGAAACATGTTCACAAGACAATTATATTTCTCACTCAAGGTGCGTAGCTTTACCTCTAGGCATCCCAGGGACATCAACTTGAAGTGACCCGTGCACATGTTCCAGTACTGACAACACGCAGTTAAACCCTGTCCATCAGAGGATACTCCCACAGTGTGTGCAACCCTACTGCTTCCATTGCTCCCGGAGCTGCATTCTGTCTGCACATAAAATGATTTTTCATTCCTTGGGGATAACAGGGATCCAATTATTGTGAAAAATGAAAGAAACCAAGCCCTTAGCTGGCACGGTGGCTCCACATACACAGCACTGTCCCTTCCATCTGAGCTGTGGCTTCGTCCGCCACTTTACTAAGACAGTGGCAGAGGCTAATGAACATTGCACATGTCACTCAGAATCCCAATTTGGTACTGGCGCAATTTCTATTGGGGGGAGAGAGAAAAAGGATTATTTCTGCTGAATAAGAAATTATTTCTGTTGAACTTTAGTGGCCTCAAATCTGTTTTGCTATTAAAAGGAGAAGACAGAACTGCTTGGCAGCAGGAATTTATGCAAGTTGAAAGGAATTTAGGGAAAAAGCCAGAAAGTCAAAGAAACTGAAAAATTTAAGTCAGCTTTGGCTCTCCATGGAAACCCAAAGTTTTTATTTAGTTGGTGGGAACAATGTCACTCAAAGCCTAAATGAATGATCTCCAATTTATGAAAGAAGCCCTAGCTTCTCCAGCTTCCAAAGGAAGTTTGAATAACCGGCTATGGTGTGAAAGGTGACACTGGGTACACACAGGATTTTGTCTTTTCAGGAAATATTGGAAGAAGCTAAGTCAAAAAGGCCTAAACATATTATTTATGCATTAACAAGAGGCCTGGTTCTGGGAAGGAAAGTTAAGATTTCTGGAAAATTAAAGACAATCTTTAATTTATTAGCTTAAGACAATAAACAGATTTGCGAATAACAGGACAAGTCCTGCTACACTTTTGTGGCGCCCCAGCAGCACCGATGTCAAGCACTTGGTCACATTTGCTGCTCTTTGGACAACAGCACATGGACACCTTGGACAGAAGCAGAAGCTGTCACGAGGGGAAGCGTGAATCCAGGGGAGAACTGGAAGCCGTTATGGGGTCCTCAGCACTTTGTGTCCCTAAACCATTCAGCCCAACTGGCCTGAGAACCTTTCAGGCGTGTCACGTCACGCACGGCTCTGAGCACACGTGTGTCTCTTTGGCTCTAATACCCTTTACCCCTAATTTCTCTTTAACCATCCCTCCAGGTCCACAGCAAATGTCGCTTCTTTGGTGAAACCACTTTTGAGCCTCCCAGACAAGGAGGGCAGAGGCCAGAGCTGAGGATGCGAGAGGACGGCAGACCCCGCCCTGCCCGACATGCCAGGGAAGCCCTCGCATGCAGATGTCTCGCCCCACGCCGGACAGCGGCCCCTAAGAGGATGCTGCCTCCACTGAAGACTGTAGGCTGGCGAGCAGCTTCCACTCAGATGACATGAGTCCCTCTTTATGGAGAAACAGATGGAAGTGTTCTGCGTGCCCACTGGTCCTGTGACTGTGCCCAAGTGCTGGACATGAGCACAAGTGCTCCGGGCTCTAAGAGTTTACTGAAACCCAGACCAGGGAAGAGAGAGGGAGGCAGTGTGAGCACCAGCCTGCAGTCCCCAGACCAGGAGCTGCCCTTACCGTGGTCACTCTCCGTCCCTGACCGGCCCCAGTAGCGTCGCCTCCGTTCTGGGCTATGTGCATGTCGCTCGATGACTGCAGCTATGAACCGTGTGTTGCTGACTGTGGGAAGCCAAAGATAGGCAGTGTCAGTGCTAGGCCAGTGTCTCCACTGTTTGAAGCACACTTGCTCTGAGATGGCTCATTCGTACATGGGGGAGTTCTTTGGAGAGCCAGAATGAGCAATTTTTAAAAAATTCTGAGTACTATGCCAGCTGGGGTGGCTCACACCTGTAATCCTGGCACTTTGGGAGGCTCAGGACAGAGGATCCCTTGAGCTCAGGAGTTTGAGACCAGTCTGAGCAAGAGTGAGACATGTCTCTACTAAAAATACAAAAATTAGCCAGGTGTTGTGGCAGACCCTTGTATTCCCAGCTACTAGGGAGGCTGAGGCAGGAGGATCGCTTGAGCCCAGGAGTTTGAGGTTGCTGTGAGTTATGATACCAGGGTACTCTACCCAGGGAGACAGAGTAAAACTCTGTCTTAAAAAAAAAACATCTGAGTATTAGGGGAGCAGATTTCAGAACCAGTGCAGTGAGAGGTACTCAGTTATATCCAGAAGCTATGATCTAGGCAGCTGGAGGTTGGAGGTAGCTCAACATTACTGGAACTCTCATTTAATAAAGAAATGTTCTTCCTTCCAACCCAATGTTACCTGCCAAATAACAATGACAGCTACAACCAAAAAATAGCCAGGCATTGTGGCAGACACCTGTAGTCCCAGCTACTTGGGAGGCTGAGGCAACAGAATCGCTTAAGCCCAAGAGTTGGAGGTTGCTGTGAGCTGTAGCACAACAGCACTCTACCTAGGGCAGCGCAGTGAGACTGTCTCAAAAAAACAAAACAAAACAAAACAAAACAAACAATCAAAAAAACTATGTTGGAAAGTAATGAGGAAGGGAAAAAAAAAAAAGGCCTACACTTATTCCTAACAAATGAGGAAGAGAAAAGAAACACCCGCTGTGTCAAAGCATACTAAATTTTAATACAAGCCAAAAGGCCATGGGGAAGAACACGTGTTTGGATGGGCCCTGCTGACGCCCCTCGGTGGGTGTCTAGGTACTCACTGATGCCTCTGTCCTCATGGCCCTCATCATCCCTTTCATCTCTGTCGTTCTCCAGGTTGGACATACGCACTGACATTTCTACCATCATTAAAAAGAGAGAAACATGACTATTTAATCAAACAAAATCACCCGCTTTCATACCCTGCTGAGCGCTATGGTCATGGCCGGGTGACAGCATTCCAAGATCCTGTTGTGGAAAGAGCAAACACAGGCCCCCCCCTTTTCTTAAAGGAGGAGGGGGGCAGGAATCCAAAGAGCAGGCAGGGAACAATCAAGGAGGCGCCTGAAACTGATTTCTGAAGGAAGAGGAGGAAAGAAGTCGACTGAGGCCAATAGAAGTTTAATCCTCCACTGAAGTACAGAACCAGAAGGAAAGGGGTCGAAGCTGTGGCTGTGCTGATACAACGGCATCACGAAAGCTTCTAAAAGGCCAGGGATGAAGGTCATCCTCCCTCTGGTCATACCAGGCCAATACCTTGTGATTGTCCCTGTACTAAATCAGGCCACATCACCCCACAATCCCTCTTCAGGACTGTGGCACAGGAAACAGCCCAATATCAACATGTCATCGCTGCCCGTGAGGGTTAGAGCCAGGTGGCTGGGAATAAGGACCATCAGCCTCACCTCCACAGAGGCCAGGTAAATAGCCCTGGGCCTGGGGCTTCAGAAAGCACGGGGCTGACCATTAAATGGTTTAGTTCTCACCAGATGAGCACATTCCACACTGAAGCTCTCAATTGGAGGCCCTGACTATAGATTAACACTTTGAACTTGGCTTCAATCTCTTATCCTGCTTTAAGAGACTTGATTATGCAAATGGTGCATTTCTTTCCACTGTGAAAGGTGGCCTGCCAGCAGTGACCTGGGCATTTCTGATGCAGCCTCGAGGGCAGTGTGGACATTATGAACCCACTCGGCATCCCAGCTCCTGACTGGTGGTTACAGGGACAGAGGCTGCTGAGAGCCAGTGCAGTGAGGAGTGGAGGGTCCAGGGGTTTTCTGGGGAACCAGAGTGGGACCTGCAGGACTCAGGCACTAAAAAGCCAGGCTTTGGGGACTCCGCAGAAGCAGAAAATGTAGCACTGTCCTTCCGTTTCCACAAGGGGCCTTGTTCTTCCCACCCTGAAACAGCCCTAGGAGGTTGCTGCCCCAATGCACTCTGGGATCCGCGGGGCTCACCCTGGGCAGCCAGAGGGGACATGTGCTGGTGGCTGCGACGGTGGGTCTGGCGGCGGTAGGCGTACACGGCGAGCACCAGCACCATGATGCAACCCATGATGCCTCCGGCCACGGGGCCCACTGGGGCGCTTTTGATCATGCTCAGTGTGATCACCTCGTCACCTGCAGGGAAGGAACAAAGAGAAGCTCTATGTTATGATGCCCCGAAAGAGGAAGGTGATGGGTGGTGGGTGTGGGTGTGTGGTGGTGGTTGGCAGGGGGAGGAACAGCCCCAGAGTGGGTGAGGAAAGAAGCAGGTGCCCAGCTATGGATCCTCAGAGCCCTGCAGACTGTGTGTGTGCACATGTGCGTGTGCACATATGTGTGCCCGTTTGTGCACGTGTGTGCCTGCCTGTGCATGTCTGTGCACATATATGTGAGTGTGTGTGTGGGTTGGGGCTCCACTCAATCCCTGGTTCTCAGATATTGGCTGGTAGGCAGACAAGAACATACAGGGTGCTGATGGCCAGGGTGAGAGAGCAGAGGACGAAGCCTACCCAGACCACAGTGCCCAGAGCCTACAGGGTCCTGGCTCCCTAGAGCGTCTCTTGAAAGACAGAAAAGGTCCCCTAGTGCTGAGGCAGGGCCCACGTGGTCCTCTCCAAGGGTCACAGGGCCAATCCACCAAGATCAGTGGCACCAGGTCCAAAAGCTTGTGGATTCCCTTTGAAATGCCATCTCTATGTTACAGATGGGAAGCTCTAAGCAGCATCTATAATGATCTTGGAGTTTGGTAACCCCAATGATGCCCTTGCCTGGCTCAGTAGCAATGTCAGCTCAAAGCCCTTCCCCACATATGGGCTTTACTTCTTCTAGACAGGCTGATGTAAGAGACACCAGAAATCAAGGTATTAGCTAAAGGCTAAAATATTTGAATCAACTGCCAGCTAAGAACTAGGAATTGGTGCTAATGTTAGAAAGGCACTGAAAAAAAAAAAAAAAGGCTCAGATATTGGAGCTTTTTGTAGTCTCCTTGGAAGCACTTTCAAGGTCTTGGAGACTAACTGCAGGGCATCCTCCCCTTTAGGACTCTTATCCTCCACCCTAGGCTGCCAAGCTGCGCTAGATAGCTCTGGCTTTTGTGGACCCTCAGCCCCTAAATACTGTTTTGTTGCCATCAGACTCCTGCTTTGCAACAAGGTGAGTGAAGGCTGCCACAGGACAATGTGTACGTGGTCACCTGTACGTCAACCCCATGCTCTGAGCACCTCCCCCCACACTCAACACAGTCCAGAGCTCAGCCACGCGGAAACCAGGCCTGATACTTCTCAGAGCAGACTTTATGGGAATGAGTCCCAGGCCTGCAACATTTGGCAGGACAGTTGGCCAGTCACTCTCTCTGCACAGAGTAGTCAGCTCTGCCTTGATTTTATAACTAAAGACTCCTGGCAAAGGAATCAGGAAAGTTGGGCAGAGGATTATTTATTTTGAGACTTTCTAGTATACAGGCAGGAAAACATATATTCAGGAATTAAATAGTTCTGGTCCCCAACAGACATACCTATTGCCCCCATGTCATCTACATAGGGACTTTTAGCTCCCACGATCCCCCCAAAGCACTCCTTTTGGGGTGCACAGTATGGTTTGTCCAGGTGAGTCTTCCCATCACTGTCTACCATACACCACTCACAGTCCAGCACCCCGAAACAGTCCCTGCAAGAAAGACAGAGCTTAATGTCCCAGGAGGCAGTGGGTGGGGCTCACACTTGACCTTCGGCTAGTCCTCAGGTCTCCAACACACACCAGTTTTCTTCCCTTCCAAAAGAATAGCAACAGTTCACCAGGGGAGAACCGTCCTATGCCTCTCGACAACTTGGCAGAGAGAGAAATGAAATTATGACACCCACACATCATAGATTAATAGGCGGTTATTCAAAATCATCTTAAAAGACCAAATGGAAAAGGCTTCAAGGTTTGTTAGACTTTAGCCTACCATCTCCCAGTGTGTAGTCTTTTTTTTTTTTTTTTCAGACGGAGTCTCACTCTATTACCTTGGGTAGAGTGCTATGGCATCAGAGCTCACAGCAATCTCAAACTCTTGAGCTCAAGCGATCCTGCTGCCTCAGCCTCCTGAGTAACTGGGATTATAGGCACCCACCACAACGCCCAAGAAGATTTTTCTATTTTTAGTGGAAATGGGGTCTGGCTCTTCCTCAGGCTGGTCTTGAACTCCTGAGCTCAAGCGATCTACCCACCTGGGCCTCCTAGAGTGCTGGGATTACAGGTGTGAGCCATTGTGCCCAGCAGTGTGTAGTCATTTATTAAAACGGGAATTCATAAGTAAGTGTAGAGAATACGAGGCCAGTCATGCAGATCTCCTTACTGCCAGTTTCTCAGAACCTTTATTATACTATAATCTGTGCATTGACTCTCTTTTTTCAGGATATAAAAGTATAAGTATTTTGTATCAGAGAAAAGGAAGAGAGTAGGTGGAAGAGATGAGAAAGAGAGAACCGACCGAGAGCAGACAGCAGGGAGTGAGAGAGGGAAAATGGGGTTGTGGGGGGAGAAAAGGAGAGAGAGAATGGCACGGCGTCCCAGAGAAAGTAAGGAAGAATGTACAGTGTCAGTGTTTCCCAGACTTAACTGTCCTGGGGTGATGGAATAACGCCTTGAACTAAAACAGTCTGATGCCACGTCTTTCCTTTGCTAAATAAAGTGTACCTCAAAGTAGGGCGGGTTGTCCCTTCTACACTCTAACTGCTTAACCAATAGCAACCTGCAGCTGCAATAAACCAGTCACACCCCAACTCAGGCTGCCATTTCCATGAGGTCCAGTCCAAAACACCTGCCCCCACCTAGGGAGTGGGTAGGGAGCAGGGGGCAAGTGGCAAGTAGTTTTTACTTATCAAAATTACCATGAAGCAGATCTGCTTTCAAAGGAAGGAAAAATTTTATTTTATTTTTTTTTTAACAGAGTCTCACTTTGTCGCCCTTGGTAGAGTGCTGTGGCATCACAGCTCACAGCAACCTCCAGCTCCTGGGCTTAGGCGATTTTCCTGCCTCAGCCTCCTGAGTAGCTGGGACTACAGGTGCCTGCCACGATGCCCGGCTATTTTTTTTGGCAGTTTTGCCAGGGCAGGGTTTAAACCTGCCACCCTCAGTATATGGGTCCAGCGCCCTACCCACTGAGGCATAGGTGCCGCCCCAAAGGAAGGAAAATTAATGAACTTTGAAAGATCACACATAGAAGCTGGGCGCAGGGGCTCTCGATGCAGTCCTAGCACTTTGGGAGGCTGAGGCAGGAGGATCCCTAGAGCCCAGGAGTTTGAGGTTATAGTGAGTTAGGCTGATCCAACCGTATTTCATTCTAGCCCTGACAAGAAAGTGAGACTCTGACTCAAATGAAAAAAAAAAAAAGAAAACAACAAAAAAACACGTTCACACACAGAACCCTGAGTGCTGGGCCTGTTTCTGCATTCCACATGCTCTTCACACCACATCTCATAGGCTTCTTTTGTTTCAAGAAAGCCTTTCCTAGCCACACGAGACTACTAACATGTCGTACAAATGCTGTGTAGCGAGAGCAATTGGGAACTGGACAAAATCTGGTAGATAAAAGGCTTATGGAAATCAGTTTCAGATTTGAAAAACCAATATATCCTTCCAAAACATCCAGAATGGGAACAATAAATAAGAGGTGGAAAAGACTCACGAGGACCTGCTTACCCACTCTCTGCCCGCTGCCTGCATCTGCTATTGACACACTGGTGCAGAGCATCCTGCAGGCCGGGGTCCATAGCTGTGTATGTCAAGGGCTCCTGGTGGACCTCGCAGCTTGGGTTCCTGTGCAGGGAACAAGGCTGGAGGTGAGGACCAGCTCCACCCAAATTCCAAACAGTGGTCAGACAGCCCTCAGGGCAAGCCCTGGCTTTGCCACTGAGTGGGACCTGGGGCCAATTTGTAGTAACTCTGAGCAGCAGTGTGCTCCTCCGTATGTACAACAGGAATAACACAACACCCTGATACTCTCTGGGTTCTAGAGAAGGGATTTATTGCAATTTTATTTAACTGGTATGAAAACTTATCTCTGATATAAATAAACAATGTTATGTTTTATACAGATGATCAAGCATGCAAATATGTGAAAGTGCCTGTGTATTTATCCCAGGGTTACTTATTAATAAAAAAAAAAATGACTTAAGGTGTATTAAGTGCCTGATACACAGTAGGTACTCATTGTAACTTCCTCACATTTCTGTTTGTGGGCCCATACAACATTTTATAGCATTTAAAATTTAACCTCAAAGTGAATATCATTTTATGGTATCAAAGAATTTGGAATCTGGCTCACTGAGCAGTTTCATCACTGAAATGAATCATCATTGTAGATCCCAATACCCAAATCTACAAGAGATCCCATGGTATTTGTGATGTGTGCGTGCTCAAGAGCACATAAGTATATAAAGTTATTTTTTTTTACCGGTTTTCTGCATTGGTGAGGTTGCCAGTGCACTCGTTGACCTCTAGAGGGCACTCACAAGGACATTCACATTCGTTTTGTTCCATCCTGCAAAGTAGAAAGTAAGTCATTATGAGGAGGTTCGGTGACAACCTGTGTGATGTACACGGAAAGGAAGAATAAGAAGCCCTGAACTAGTTTAAAAGGACAGTAACAAAGCAGTTACGGAGGTCTAAGTACACAGTCGGCCTCAATACACTGCTCTGCGGGCCTAGATGCTGTAGACAGCACAGCTCTGGATGCCTTTGTGACGGGGCTACCCTTCCTTCAAGGACACCCTGGTACCTCCTGTCTATTTTGCAGACGCCACTTCCAAATGCCTTGTGTCAGTTCAAATGTAAAGCATGTGATAAGCAGAGAAACGTTTGGTTCATCTTTACCGGTGACAGTTGAGACACAGGCGGTCCACCATGCTGCAGGCACAGAAGGCAAGGGCGTCGCAGGTCTCGTTGACGATGCCCACAAATGCGTTGGTGCCCGGGATCCTTGCCAGCCTGTACTTGGAACAGTGGCTGCCATGCACAAGGTTCGTCAAATCTCCCTACGAGCAACCAAGGTGTCAGAAGTGACGGACAGCAGAGCAAAGATGCAGACTTACCTTGGTAAAAATAATCCTTCAGCCACCTGCAAAAAATAGCTTGAAATAAAACTTTCTTTCTGATTAAAAAAGTCATTGTTAAAATACAAATACATGCACATACACACTGTCAAAAATGTAGAAGCTGGCTGGGTGCCCATAGCACAGTGTTTACGGTGCCAGCCACATACACCAACGCTGGTGGGTTCAAATCCGGCCCTGACCGGCTAAACAATGACAACCGTAACCAAAAAAAAAATAGCCGGGTGTTCTGTAGACCCAGTTACTTGGGAGGCTGAAGCAAGAGAATCGCTTAAGTCCAAGAGTTTGAGGTTGCTGTGAACTGTGATGCCACAACACTCTACTGAGGGCAACATAGTGAGACTCTGTCTCAAAAAAAAAAAAACAAAAATGTAGAAGCTAAAAATTACTAATAATCCTACTCAGAGGTAATTATCATTTAATAGTTGTATACATATTATATATTCTTTTATCTCCACTTACAAAAATTAAAGTTTTATAGTTGTTTTCAAAAAGCACATATCATAAACATGAAAACTTCAAGAAGTGGTGAAGAATAATTTTCAGGTAAATAATATTTTACATTTTACTCAAAGGCAAACCTAATTAACCATGAAACATACATTTGCCTTACTTGAGTCTCACACTTTTCTCCTAGAATAATAATATTTAAAAAAAAACCAAAGCCTCTTTAAGAGGCCAGTTTCCAGCTTCCAGAATAATTAAACAATCCAATTAAAGCAAGGATCCTTTCTTCTTTGTATAATAAGAAAATGTGATAGCAAGCTTCCTGATTCACCAAATTTGTTTACCATGTTAGAAAACCAAAGGCTCAAAAGTGATAATGTGGAGCTGTGTTTACCCCCCTCCACATGCATGTCACACACTAGGCAAAATATTTTACCCATGCTAGTTTCCAGGCCATTCCTCCAGCGCTTATGTGTGGGGAGAGAACCCTAACTCTGAAGTCCTGGGGTGAGTGGGTTCTTAAAGCGCTATGCGGATTCCCCACCCCCTATCAGATAAGCAGAAACAGGCTCGGCATCTAGTCTGCTCTGAGACCAGGAATGCCCCACTTCCATTTGGGGATAACTTGGGCATTAAATTATTCTATTTCATGTTTAATTACAATTTGCCTTTTTGAAAAGTTTCTGAGTATCCTGGCTGTGTCTGCTGAAGACTCTATAAGCCACTGCACAAAGTGCACAGACACAGAATGAGCCTACCTGGCAACCTCGTCTGTCAATACTCCTTTAAAGAAAGTGGTGCTTAAACAGTTTGGGGCCTGGACAGGGTAATAAAGTCTTCCCTTCCTTTAAACACACTATTCTATTAATATATTCAGTTTTTAAACTCCTCTCTTTCACCAAACAATTGCTTTTTTGCAATCAACTTTTTGAGACTCAGGTTAGGATTTTCAATTTAACCAAGTACATTTCTAAAATTAATTTTTAATTGCACATTTAATGACTCACATAAATGTCTACTCGAAAGAAAAAACTTCCACAAATAACTTTTGAACATTAGTTGTCATTCCCCACTTTAGTTTCTTCCTAACTAGGATTATTTACAAATTACTAAGAATGCCATTAAGATCTTCAGCTATAACCAGGTATTTGCAGCAACTCAAATTATACAGAGTACTCTAAGCTAGAACAAGAGGATACTCTTGGATAATTTACATGACAGGCCCCATCTGACAGGGAAGATGGTCAAGACCTGATCTACACGACCTCAGGAAATGAAGAGACCTTGTGGTCTCCCCAGGCAGGTGGGGCAGGAATGTCGTAAGCAGACTGCATCAGACGTGGCAAAGGGCTTAGGCCAGATGAGTCTTTCAACACGCAAAACCAAAACAAAGTAATACCACCCGTGAGACCTTAAAAGATTCCCATCCCACAATTGTCAAATTGGGAACAGGACTAAAACCTGTCTGCTCCTACCACTCTCAGGCAATGCTCAGGCAATGGAACAGGTGGAGATGATACTCAGACATGAACTGTTGCTCCAGTTCATATTCTGTGATGGGATGGAGTCGAGCTAAGGAGCCAACTCACCACCAGGCTGGTGTTGAACCTGTAGAACCTCTGGACCGTCCTGTCACTAAAGCTGTTGCAAAGGTTTTTCTTCACGAAGTTGGGGTGGTTGAGGATGTCGTTTGCTACCAGGGGCTCCTGCCAAGGCCAAGGAGAACAGAAGACATGAGCTGTGAAGAGCGGCAGGGGCTGGGAGCCGGCCTCACAGCGTTGCGATGGGTACCTTGTGGGTGATGTGCTGCTGCTCCACAGGTGCGTGTCCCTTGGGGTCGATGAGGGTTGGGTGGGCCACCAGGTAGCCCCTGTCCTCCATTATGAAGCACCTGCAGCCAGAGAAGCCATGTCCCTCTTTCACATGATCTGCTTTTTAACATGTTCAGATAGCATTTACCTCACTCAGAGAAACAAATTGCATTTATCTCAGGGGCTCAACAAACTCTTGAGAAAATGAAGTGGTGCTGGTAGGCGGGTAGACAGACACATTATTCCTGAGGTGTTGGGTCACCTGGGATACAGGTGAAGGACAGGTTCACTGGATTCTGTGATTAGTTCCACAGTTCACATAGAACGTACCCACCCAGTTTAAGTAGGATGGACTCACAGATCTTTGGCAAGGATTAGGAATGGGAAGTTTGTTCTTTTTTTCTGGGGAGGCAGATTCTAAAGAAAATAGACTTGAATATATCAACAAACTAAGTAAACCACACAACTCCTCTCCATGACATGCACACACAAAAAACGATATGCAGAGGACATGTAAAAATGTACAGTTGTCCTCCTTACCTGTGGGGATTCATCTCTCAAGACTCCCCATGGATTCCTGAAGTTGTGGATAGCACTGAACCCTGTACAGACTATGTTTTTGCTTAAACATACATGCCTATGATAAAGTTTAATTTATAAAACTGACACACCAAGAGATTAACAACAAAAAGTTATAATAAAATAGAGCAATTACAATATATTGTAATAAAAGTCATGTGAATGTGGCCTTTCTCTCTCAAAGTATCTCATTGTTCTGTACTATGTATGGGAAAGTGAGACTGAGCGTGAGGGTGAGGACCACGCTAATTGACAGAGGCAGGAAGTAAAGCCAGAACCGTCCGGCCAACACTAGGCTCTGCTGTGCTTTCCTGAATTAGTCCTATCAGCTTGCCAGGAACCCTACATTTCCCCTCAAGTCAATGACGCAAAGTCTGGACCATTAGATGTAACTAAGAAAGCTATTTTAAAAAGCAGCCTGTGTTGAATCAAGCGAACATCCTTACTTTGATCAGACACGTTTTTTGGGAAATTCAGGAGGCAGAGACTTTTGGTTCCATGAGGCTGTTTCTATGGGAATGTACAGGAGCAGTCTAAGCAGCTGAAAATTTACCAAAGACTTTGGTCTAACGACCAAATTAACATCAGAAGTGTGACCCAAGACCCCTCCAGTCTTGCCAGTATGAGAGCTACGGGAAACCTCTGATTACTGACTTCTAGGGAAACAAAAGCTTTTAGCACATTCTGTGCGGCACTCACTGTCCTAGTTGTGTGCTCTGCCTGCTTGTCTAAACCACAAACAGGTGCATCATAGGAAAGGGAAAGAGAGAGAAAGAACAGAAACATCCCTAACAGCACACAGGCCGCAGACTCAGTTTGGGTCCCGACCATAACTTTGGTTCCTACACGGTTGAGCAACTTTGTACAGGGCAGTGTCTGCCAAGGGCTGACCTTATCTTGTTGCCACCATCCTGGTTGCACACGGGGAGCAGATCCATGAGAACCTTGTAGAAGTATCTGAGCGTGAAGTCAATGCCCATCACAGCCACGGTATGTCCTGAAGATAGCTGTGTGCTGGATGTGAAAAGACTGGTGAGCACACAAGTCATGGCATGCACAAAGGGGGCTACATTCAAATTTCAGACGTGCTGCTTGGTGTCAGAAATATGTTCCCACTGTTCCCCCCACTTCCCCTGACCCCCAAACAATCAACTAAGCATAACATGCACATTATGAGACAAAATTTTAAGACTTTCTAAGTAAGAGTGGCCTAAAACATGACCAGCTGTGAAATCTGGCTGGTCCCCTGACATTACAAGTATTCAGGGTGGGTGGCTGGACTATCTGGGTACAGAGATGTCAAGTGGAAGAGAGGGTGCAGGGTTATTCTCAACAGGCCTGCAGACAGGGACCCTGCTCAAGTCCCCATTATTTCCTTCATTCCCTATGCAATGATACTCAGATTTCGGCATAAGGCTGTCGAAACCCACCAGCAATGATGTCTGCTCTAGCTCTCTTTGGCAACACTAAGGCTGACCCCAGTGATAGCACAGTTCACACTGCACTGAGACTGCCCTTCTTCAGTGCTGCTCCCAGGGGGAGTGTCAGGGAGAGACGCAGTGTGGGCACAGTGCGGTGCAACTTGCCTGGCTCTGGAATCAGGCAGGGCTGAAGTCAGCTCTTGCCTGGTGGCCTCTGGATTGCTGTTCAACCTTCCTAAGCTTTAGTTTCCTTCTCTGCTAAGGGGGATGATTGCAGCACCTACTCTGTAAAGCCACTGTTGGGGTGGAAAGAGGTTGTGTGTTCATAGTGCTTAGCAAGTAAACGCCTCATCAGAAATTATGCTGGAAAACCCCTGAAGGGTAAGGCTGAGCTCTCAGGCATGGTTTGAGAATGAACTCACTGCTCTGTCAGAGAAAACAAATTTCAAGAAATTGCTAAGTGTAGCAGAATTGTGGACTCCTCATCTGGACCCTAGGTCCCATTTCTCCCCCTTGTTCCTTTTAATCTGCTCATCGGGAATCAGAAAGCCCTGGTTTACTTGGCCAGTGAAGTCTGCACTCTTGGGGCTGAGATTTTACCCAACACGGAACTTTCTGAGAGCCCATTACTTACCATCAACTACCTGCCTAATTTCTTTATAAATATCAAAAGAAAAATGGCAAAACCTTAATTATTCCTCATAACAATCTTACTAGGCTTATCATTTTCAGAAAACTGAAGGAGAGTATGTAATTTGGCCAAAATCACACAGTGAGCACCCAGGGGAGGTAGGATTCAACTCAGGGTCTCCACCTTCTTTCTGACTTGAAAATCCATATTTCCAACATTTTCATTTGGACTAACATGATAAATGCTTGTAAATGAACCAAATCAGAATTCTCCCACCCATCCCACCCCTAACAAAAGCCTGTGTATGAACATAAACATCTGCCTATCCTCTGGAACAGAAAGAGTGCTGTGCAGAGGGGAATTGCTACGTGAGGGGTGCCCAGGGGCCCCCAACAGCTAAGACCTCCACTATTATTCCCATGTCTTTAAGAGGCCAGTTCTGGCTCATTTTGTTATAATCAAAGACCAAGGTGATGGCTGTCTCCTCTATGATTAGAGTGCACGGGAGGGACAAGTCTTACTAGTCAGATGTTAGCAGGTACCTGCCCAACAGATGGGCAGTTAGTGAGAACACTTGAGGACTTTGCTCTAAATCTAAATGAGTGTTTGTTTATATGTGAAATATCATATTATGGGAGCAGCTGCCAGCACTGGAGACCCAGCAAGGAGTGGGCAGGGTGACAGGTCCCGCCATCCACAGAGACATGGGCCATGGTGTTGAAGTCCCATGGGGGACGGACTCTGAGTCCTCTCTTCCAGGGAGCTTGTGTTGAAGGAATTCCAGTGAATTCCTTCAGTTATGTGACACTAAAGGAGCACCGTGGGAAGCACGCACCAAGTCAAGCTAGAATGTCCGTGTCCTTAGATTTTAGGGCATCATTGCAGTACTAGTCAAAATATGGTGTTTCTTGATTGCAAGGAAAAAACCCCAGCTATTTGTATAATGAAGGGATTAAAATGACGTGTGCAACTTGCCTCCCCACCTAGCATTTTGCTGACAGTACAATAGTACTAAAACCTCAAAAGCAAGAAATAAAAAAAGCACTCTAAATATATTTACATTGATACGGCATTCCAGGAAAATTCATTTTCACCAAAAAGCCTTTACATTTCTCAAGAGACAGTTTCACAGATAAACTTTAGAATTATATTAGTTGTTTGTTGTTTTTTAAGAGTTAGATCCAAATACAAGGAGGTAATAAATCTGATGTCTTGTCACTTTTCTCTCCATTAAAAATGCTCCTTTGGGTGAGAAAATATTCTCGGCAATGGTAATTGTCAGACTTCCTTTCTACAAATTGCTCTGTTGACTCCAAAACATTTTTCTTCTTCTTAAACCTCATCACAGCTGCCCAGGACAGGCCTATGTGCCCTGTCACTCACACTTACCCGCGTACTGGAGAAGGAAACTTGGGGGTCCTGGGGCTCACAGCAGAGCAGCAACCTCACCTCAAAGGTCAGGGTTCTGCCCTTAAACTTGCTGTCTGCTCATCTATCTTAATTTTCGACATGCTCTTGATACGTGTAAGAAAGGACTAAAACACTAATTGAAATGTTACCTGGAAGAGTGAACTGTGTGACTGATTGTCACCACATAGCCGGCTCCTCCCACATCTAAGTAAGGGCCAGTCAAGGAAATCAGCCCTGGGTTAGCTACCGCGTGGAGATACCTGCAGGGCCAAAGAGTCACATCATCTTCGACTTCACAATTATTGCAATTCCTACCAATGAAAGTGAGCTTGTAACTCTACAAATACTTTTACAAATTGGGCTTATGTTAGATTCAAATCTGAAAGGATCCCTTTAAAAGAAGGAATTTTAGATAGTGGGCCCTCTTTTAAAAGCAGGTACTAGCCCTGAGCAAGAATGAGAGCCCATCTCTACAAAAATCAGAAAAACTAGCTGGGTGCAGCAGCTCACACCAGGGGTTGGGGTTCTAGCTATGTGGGAGGCTGAGGTAGGAGGATCTCTTAAGCCCGCCATAATGGAGCGAGACCCTATCTCAAAAAAGAAAAAAAAAAAAGGACTCAGCATATATCTTAACTTTTACCAAGACCTGTAGTATAGATGTTTTAGACTCTGGTAAGGGTGTCCAACCTGAGGACTGTGGGCCACAGGCAGATAATTTTAGGCCTGTGTAGCTTATCTCTGGTGTCAGATGTCACAAAAAGTATGCACAGACCTTTTTTTGCTCATCAGCTCTTGTTAGTGTTGGTGTATTTACTGTGTGGCCCAAGATAGCTCTTATTCTTCTAATGTGTGGCAGAGAAGAAAAAAGATTGGACGTTCTAGAGACTAAAATAAAAGAGATTAATGAAGCAGAAACAAAATACAGTTTGGCACATTAAAAATGCATTCTGGACTGCTGAGGGGGAGGAGGCGTCAAGAACAGCCAACTTGTGGGTGGCTCAGTAGCTGCTCGGAGGAAGACTAGCATTTCTGCTCTTATGCCCAAGTTGTACCCTCTTCTACAGCACCTGGCTAGCTTTTGTTTATGAAAATCAGAGTAAAATTAAAGCTCAAAAGAATGTTTCTGAATTTATATGTGTTCATTTTTCACAGCATACGTGAGCTCTAATTTGGTATCCTAGTCATGTGCAGTAAAATGAACCACTTTGCACAATGTGGAGATCAAACAAACCACTAGGAATCCAAATGGTGACTTGTAAGGCATTTTAGTCTCAGAATTTCAATGAAGATATAAAAATCCTGTAGATACAAAAAACCTACTCATGAAGCTATCGTTCATGCTACATTAAAAAAATACTATTCAGAAACATTTTCACCATCATGGAAGTGTCTTCTAGAGTGTGACTCCCTGAAGTTGCTTTATGATATGTATTTGTCACATCTCTCCAGGATTTGGGGCAGCCTTTGATGCTGGAAGCCCCTGAAACTCACCATTGTCTCCTAGTGGGATCAAATGCTTTGTCCATGAGGGAACCAGGGTAGATCCTGAGGACGCCATTGGGCGTTGCTATGTAACGGCGGACAATGTACGTGTTTAGGCTGCTCATTTCCATCTGTGTCATCCATTCGTCTGTGACGTGGCTGGTGGCCATCACTTCATTTCTGACAGAGAACTGAGAAACAAAGCAGGACGTAGCAGGGACCTTTAAAACTCACACAGACAGACTGGGCCTGCTGGCAGGCTCCACTGCAGAGAAGCCAAACCCAGTTACTTAAAAATCTTTCTGCAACAGATGGATGCAGCCCAACTCGGTGGAAACAAAAACTCACAAAAATATACCCAGCATTGTGTGGTCACTCAGTTTTCACCCAGCCAGGCTTTCTGAGTTTAAGAAGACATGTCCTAAAGTAAGTCACTAAAGAGCCCTCGGGAAATCTTTGCTTCTTAAACTCCATCTATCTCAGCAGCAGGGATGTCTCACTTCCCTTCCCTGGGAAAGATGAGTCTGGGAAGGTGTGACTGGTCTCTAGGTCACACCCTGACCTAGGGAGCCCCCAGCACATTCTTCCTGAGACTCAAGTGTTTCTTAGTCCCTCGTTAGGGTCAGTGGTACCTCTGCTCTCCAGCGGGTGGCACAGGTGCAGGGGGCGGCCTGCCCAGCACCTACCTTGAGTCCCGGGTTGGCTATGAGGCGGGTGTTGTCGCTGAGGTAGGCGGTGTAGTGCTCCACCATGCGCTTGGTCTCGGGCTGGCTGAGGTGTTCGTAGGGGGAGGAGAAGCTGCCAGCAGACAGCATGACGGTCGGGCTTTCTGAGAAGCAAACACAGCAGGCCTGAGGACGCAGTGACTCCATCTCGGCTGTCAGCTGAGCACCACCCATGAGGAGACAAAGAGACTGGGGAGAAGGAAAGTACCACATCTCTCCCTCCAGGGGCTCACATGCCTGGAGTGAACCAGGACAGGGACGCACACAGACAAGCATGAATGGAGGATGCGGGACCCTCCCACTGTCCTGGGCCCACGCACAGTACCCTGTACTCAGGAGGGGCATGCACGGGGTGGCCTGGACCTGGCCTGGCTGTGTGAACACCAGGCGAGCTGTGACATAGGTCACATCTGTCTCACCTGCAAAGCACAGAAGCAATAGCTCCATTTACAGAGTGGAGCAAGAGTTAAGTTTGTGGGATGATGTGGGTGAGCGGTAACTACCGTTACTCACATTTGTGTTATTTAAGAAGAGACAAAGACGGAATCGTGGAAGCAAAACAAAAACCAAATAAAAAATTATTCTCACAGATGAACTTGACGTAAACAAAGGCCTGTGGAAACAGACTGGTTAACATGTACATATTTAATTATTGGTCCTATCAAACAAGAAAACACCCATTTCCTATTTAAGATAAAATCTCCACCGTGAATGAAACAGACCACTAAGTATTAGTCTTTGAGGTTTTCTACCGTTGTTTTTAAAAGTTCTAGAAAGCATGATCATGGGTCTGAGCTCCTTTACATCTGGGAGTCACTCTTGCCCTCTGATCACTCTCACAGTCCGGGTTTTGTTTCCCAGCCTGGACTTCTTTGTCCAATCTGAGGAATAGGCATTCTTCCCCACAAGGCTGCTGAATTCTGTCAGGCGCCACACTGCAAGGTGAGGCTGGGAGCTGGGAGCTGGTGGCGCGGCCCTGTGAGGAACTAGGACCCGGCACTGTGAGACTTGGGTATTCTGCTAGTCCACGATTATGCTGTTTCACTCAGATGATAGGAATCCCAACTAAAGGCCTGATTTATTTACAGCTCCTAAAGATATAGCCTCTAGGGTCTCTGTATATTTGGGGAAGGATGGGAGTCTCTGCCTTTTGTGGACTCCGGATCTGAGTTTAACCTAAGAAGAGAGGTCTAAGAAGCTACGAAAAGCACAGTTTAATCTCACAGGTGTTTCTTCTGGATTAGTAAATATGTCATTGCAAAAGTGGCTTTGAGCGCCGGCGTTCCTCTCTGGGTCCTTGCCCAGCAATTCCCTACTCTCATGCTGGCTCTTTGATGCTTTCTAAGAAGATTTTAATACAGGATTGTGTTCCATTCAGGAATTTCAGTTATCCTCAGAATCACCTAATCTGCTATACCCAGAAAATGTTGCTTCTAATAATGTTATTTCTCATTTAATTTTATGATATCTCCATGGGCTACCCTGGGAGATTATTATTATATTAATAAGGATTAATCAAAGAAAAGAAAATCAGAGGCATAGTAAGTTCATGCTGCCCAGGGGGAATGTGGATTCACGAGCATGTATCCTGAGGTCCCTCCACCAAGGATGTCCAGGCAGAGTCCTCTGGGATGGAATTTAAGGGAGGGACCCAAACTTGAGCCTCTCACTTGGATCTTCCTCCCACCTGTGCTCCTCTGGCCAAGTCTGCCAATAGTCTGATGATTCTTAGTTATTAACTTTTTAAAACTCTGTCTTTCCTACAGTGAAGAGGAGAGTTATCTGCTCCCCTATACCGTGAGTGGACCATGGCGCTAATAGCACACCCCCTGGGCCTGGCACATGGCAGACTAGAGGTGCTGGAGCCGCTCCTCAGCTTTGCTACCTCCTGTGCTATCTGGGGAAAACTCTCCCTGGTAAATCCAATGTCTTTATCTCAACTCAGATGATGAATGAAAACATCTGGTACATAAAAATTTCAACTCTTTTTTTGCTTCCTTTTAATTATCTGCCTATTCCTAAGCCCTTCTGAAAATAGGGACTTGTAGTAAATTACTGTTGGTTTGCTACATAGATTCTTTTTTTTTGAGAGAGAGAGTTTCACTGTAACCCAGGCTAGAGTGCTGTGTCATCAGAGCTTACAGCAACCTCAAAGTCCTGAGCTCAAGGGATCCTTCTGCCTCAGCCTCCGGAGTAGCTGGGACTCCAGGGACTCCACAATACCCAGCTCGCTTTTCTATTTTTAGTAAGGACAGGGTCTCACTCTTGCTCAGGCTGGTCTCAAACTCCTGAGAGCTCAAGGGATCTTCCTGCCTTGGCCTCCCAGATTATAGGCATGAGCCACCACGTCTGGCTGACCAGCCTTCTTGATCTGGAAAAAGAAGTGAATTATTAGGCAGAGGCAGGAGGATTCTTTCAGCTTCTGTTTACTGTTTTTCTACCCATGCACCTACCGTAAAGCCCCCTCTGTGTACTTACCATTAATGGGCTGTGCCTGTGACTCTCTTCATGAACTGTCTTTGCCCAGCACTAGCAAAAAGCTGAAAGTGACCAGTGACTGACCCTGACCCTAAGAAAGCTGAGTTCTCAAGTCCTTGAGTATGGGCAGCCCTGGGGTGTGATTTACACTCCAGAGCTCTGCTGAAAGACCAGGATGAGTTATAACTACACCTGACACCACATCGGTCTGCCCTCATCCCTGTCCTGTCCCGTCCCCCCACGTCCTCAATGGCTTCTTCTGAAAGCCTATGCTGCCTAAATCACTACACACAAATCTTCATCCCGGTGGCTTTTGGGACCCTCTGACCCAAGGCAAGGCTTCAGATCCCTTTCACGTGTATACCTCCAAGCCTCCCGACACTGTGGGCAGTCAGTATCTTTCTGGGGGGTGGGAGTCACAGTGGGTGGGTTTCGACTGATGTGAATGGCGAACTGCTAGGAGAAAGGGCATGAGGAAGCTGCGGCTCACCTAGAGTGGCCAGCTGCTTGAAGTGCAGGCAGGCGGCAGGCTGGCCCAGCAGGTCCAGCCGGTGGTACAGCAGTTTGCTGCTGGGAGCTGTGTTGAGGTTCTTCAGCTGTCTGACAGGTATTTCCGGCTGTATCACCACGATACACAGGATAAAGGAAGTGTCTTGTACCTGTGAAAACCAATAAAGAATTCTAACATGGAAAAGGAAGGTCCCATGGGATAGGGTCTTTGTGTACATTACTGTCTGTTGCTTTTGTCTTCTGTTCTCATGGAAGATGTTTGCTAAGTGCACGATGGAAATGTGAAGACACAGTAACAGAAGGAATCTAATTTGGTATTTTCTTTTCTTTCTTTTTTTTTTTTTTGGTTGAGGGAACTTAATGTTTGTAAACAGAAAACCATGGAGCTAATGAAAGGATAGGAAAGGGACCCTTTAAAACTGCAACAGTAGCCCTTTTTGCTTATGTTGGTTAATGGGAAAAAGCTAGAGCAGAGAATAAAAATATAATTGTTTTCACTTGGGTTTGAAATGCACTGAAAGCTGGGTGCAGGGCTCATGCCTGTAATCCTAGCACTCTGGGAGGGCTGAAGTAGGCAGATTGCTTCAGCTCACAAGTTCGAGACCAGCCTGAGCAAGACTGAAATCTTGTCTCTAAAAGACTAGCCAGGCATTGTGTCCGTGGCACTCTACCGAGGGTGACAGAGTGAAACTGTCTTAAAAAAAAAAAAGAAGATGAAGATGAAGAAGAAGAAGAAATGCACTTAAAATGACAAAAATTATTTTGAAAAAAGTATTCTGAGAATTGACTGTTTTTCAAGCCAATTGTAAATCTCCACCATTAAAGAAAAAGAAAAAAATGAGGGTTGAGGAACAGCCAGTACAGAATCCAGTTTACTCAGTATATTTCCAGCTAGCACCTTCTCTTTCCCTGGGTGGAGACTATCAACATCACTACTTGTACTCAGGAAAGCATAGAAAAATGGTCCCTTGTGGGTCCTGCCTGACTCGTCATTGCAGACTAGGGCGGGCAGGTGTGGCGGGCAGGCACACCACGTGTGCCTTCAGTAGAAACAGCATTACTTTCAGATTCACTTTACATCTGGGATAGACACTTGGACAATATTTAGTGGGAAAATGTCCAACAAATAATCAAAAGCCAATTTACTTAGTTCTACCTCCTAATAAAGATTTAAAAATAAAAAAAGGCCAAATTTGTCTACCATAAGTCTGTTACATTAGAAGATGGACATAACCTATTTAAAGATGAAGATGATGATGACCAGCTAGGTCAAAACTAAAGAACAGCATCTTATAAAATAGCTCAAATGATTTACTTAGTGATAAAGGAGAAATTCTTAACTAGGCAGGCTAGAGTTAAGTAAAATTTAAGGTTTGTGAGGATCGGTGAAGAATCTTTAAACACAGATGCAATTTGCATCTTCCTGGAATTGCTTCAAGTACTGCTGGCAAAGAAATTCAATTAGACTAGCATATCCAATCCTCTTCCTCCATCCCCCAAATTGGAAAGTGACAAGGTGTTCTGAAGTAGCATTTGATACTTTCTCTCTTCTCAATAGCACACTATCACCTTTAAGTTTCTTTTCCTATGTTGCAAATTCTAAGGAAGCAAAAGACAAAACACTACCAGAATGACCAGAATATAATTTTATATTAGGTCTCATTGCAAAGAGAAAAACAAAAATTTACCCTAAGCTTCTAGAAGTAGCACTTCATAAATAGTCAGTAGGAAAACAGATTTTAATATAGGTCTTTCTATTATGTTCTTACTTGAAAAAATAGTCTGTGTTTTAAAATGAACTATGATATTTCTAGAAGGGCTCTTCAGGACTGGGGAGTGGTTTTTTTCACTTGATTGTACATGGAACTCATGTTTTGACATAAACCAGGGCTGTGTAACATGGGGACATTTGCAGACTTTCTAACAATTGATGCTTCCTTCTGTCATAACAAACAGCCTCTTAAAATGCTCAAATACTACCCAGGTTACGCAGGGAGAAGGCAATCTCTTAATGCTACCAGCATATCTCTCAAGCTACATTTAAATTAATTCAGTGGAATAATCCATCAGTATCTGTTATAAACATGAGGGCTAAGCAGCTTAACTAATTACCCTAAACACAAGCAAATTCTGTTTGGATTATATTAGAACCCATTTTATTCTTCTCTAGGACAGGATGAGTATCTGCTCTCTTCTCCACCTAAGTAACTAAAGACATCTTAATATTATTTGCCATTGTTACTGGATAACCAGGCAAGCCATTTTTTAAAAATCTTTTAACTCATTATTTATTACTTCCTTAATTTTTCACTTACAATGATTTGCTCAATGACTTTGGAGCTTTGTGAAAGCCGAACTCCCCCCTACAGTGAGTGTGTGATGATATCCCAGTAGCCTAAGGAGAGTGGCTATAATTTTGCCAGTATCATTAAAGTTTAAGAAGTTTACTTCTTTGTAAAATGTTTTTTCTAAAAACATCATACCGGCTCGGCGCCTATGGCTCAAGGGGCTAAAGCGCCAGCAACCTACACATGAGCTGGTGGGTTAAAATCCAGCCCGGGTCCACCAAACAACAATGACGGCTGCAACCAAAAAATGGCCGGGTGTTGTGGCGGGTGCCTGTAGTCCCAGCTACTTGGGAGGCAGAGGCAGAAGACTCGCTTGAGCCCAGGAATTGGAGGTTGCTGTGAGCTGTGATGCCACGGCACTCTCTCCAGGGTGACAGCTTGAGGCTCTATCTCAAAAAACAAAAACAAAAACAAAAAAACACCAATGCCTGCAATTATTTTAATTATCTCTTTTAATGCCCCAAATTATTAATATTAATGTGGATATTTTTCTAGGTTGTAATTGAGTTGCTTTCAATCAGGATATGCTAGAGGTAAACAATCTTCAATTCCAAATATAAAAGTCTATTTTCCAATTTTGGTGGCTGGTTCATCCTCTCTGATATAAAAATTAAGCAATTTTACTTTAAAATTATATAAATAGGGGTGGAGCAAGATGGCGGAACTGAAGGATCCTTCAGCTGAGCGCTCCTAGTATGACTACAGAAAAAGAGAGAACCCAGCCATACTTGGTGTAGGGATCTTACCCAGAGTCGTAGCTCAGGGAACACAGTGAGGAGATGGTGAGCTGGATACAGCCTGTGATCCAGACCAGTGGAAATCTGACTCATTAGCTCTGAGACAAGGTAATTTGGAGCAAAGGAGGAAGCAAGAAGGAAAAAGGAGGACAAGGAGGTGAACAAGAAGAAAGAACACATGAGGAGGAAACAACAGAAAAACTTGGGCAACATGAAAAACCAAAACAGAGGAATTCCCCCAAGGAACCATGAGGCAGCTACTACAGAAGACTCCACATATAAAGAATTAATGGATTTGACAGAAAGGGAATTCAAAATATAGATGATAAAGACAATAAAAGGAATGGACGAGAAAAGGGAAAGACAGAAGCAAAAGTCAAATGAGAGACGTAGAACATAGAAAGGATATGGTGGAGCTGAAGGAAATGAAGGAGACAATCAGAGAATGTACAGATGCAGTGGAAAATATCAAAAATAGATTAGACCATGGAGAAGAAAGAACCTCAGAGCTAGGGGATAAAGTTTTCATGTTAACCCAGGTAAAGAGGCAGAAAAGAAGGGGGAGAAAGCAGAACAGGTGCTGAGATAACTATGAGACTTCACAAAGCGTCCAAAAATATGAATACAGATTTCTGAAGGGGAAGGACATTGTCCCAAAGGAATGGAAGCCCTATTGGAGACTATCATAAATGAAAACTTCCCAAGTTTTACAAAAGATCCCCACACACTCCTTTTAGATGGATATCGAACCCCGGGTCATTTTAACTCAAACACAGGTTTTCCAAGACGCGTTGTAATGAATCTGTTCAAAGTCCAGATGAAGGAATAAATTCTGCAGGACGCCAGGAGTAAGTGCCACTGACCTACAGAGGCAGAGCCATTTAGGATGACAGTTTTTTAACTGAAACCTTCCAAGCCAGAAGAGCATGGTCATCCTTCAACATTTTAAAACAAAACAATTTTCAGCCCAGAATTCTGTATCCTGCTAAACTAAGCTTCAAAATTGATGGAGAAATAAAAAAAAATTGATGGAGAAATCAAATCTTTTGGGAATATATAAACACAGAGGAAATTTGCCACAATAAGACCAGCTCTACAGTTAGACCTATTCTCAACACTGACCATCACAATGGACCACCACCAAAGTAAACACCCAGAAGCTAAAATAAATAAATAAATTTAGCTTCCACGAGGGTACAAAGGATAAAACTACATAACTGACTTTCACAAAATAAGATGAATAGAACTCCACCACATTTATCAATTCTCTCAATAACTGTCAATGGACTGAATTCACCATTGAAGAGGCACAGACTGCCTGACTGGATAAAAAAGCCCAAGCCATCCGTATGCTGTCTCCAGGAGACACACCTAGCCTTGAAGGACATTCAAGACTCAGAGATAAGGGATGGAAAACAGAATTTCAAGCAAATGGAAATCAGAAGAAAGGAGGGGTTGCAATCTTAAATTTTCAGATATAAGCAGATTTAAATCAACTAAAGCTAAGAAAGACCAATATAGACATTTTATACTGGTCAAAGGAACAATACAACAAGAAGACATTTCAATTTTAAATATTTATACACCCAACTTAAATGCTCTCAGATTTATAAAGCAGAACTTGATGGGTCTGACAATATGATGTCCTATAACACCATTATAGCCAGGGACTTTAACACCCCTCTGACAGAACAGGACAGATCCTCTCAACAGAAACTAAACAAAGATACAAAGGAATTAAATGTGATCCTAGAACAAATGGGATTAATAGGCAGCCCCTTTTTTCTCATTAGTCCCTGGTACATACTCCAAAATAGACCACATCCTAGGATACAAATCAAACCTGAGCAAAATTAAGACAGAAATTATATCTTGTATCTTCTCAGACCACAAGGATATAAAGGTGGAACTGCAAAAGCAGTTTTAAGACAGAAATTTATTGCATTAGATGCTTATAATCGCAAAACAGAAAGAGGGTGCATCAACAAACTCATGAACTATCTTATGGAATTGGGAAAAGAAGAGCAATCTAATCCCAAACCTAGCAGTAAAAAAGAAATAATCAAAATTAAATCAGAGATTAATGAAATTGAAAAAAAAAGAATCATCCAGAAATTAATAAAACAAAAAGTTGGTTTTTTGAAAAAATTAATAAAATCAATAAACCTTTGGCCAGATTAACTAGAAACAGACAAGTAAAATTTCTAATAAACTCAATCAGAAATGATAAAGGGACAATAACAACAGATGCCATAGAGATAAAAGAGATTATCTCTGAGTACTACAGGAAACTCGAAGCCCAGAAATTTGACAATGTGGAGGATATGGATCAATACCTGGAATCACATCCTCTCCCTAGACTTAATAAAAAAGAAACAGATCTCTTGAACAGATTGATTTCAAGAATTCAGATTGAAGAAATAATAAAATATCTTTTAACAAAAAACATACCCTGGTCTAGATGGTTTCACACCAGAATTCTATCAAACCTTCAAAGAAGAGCTTATACCTATGCTGCAGAAATTATTACAAAAAATTGAGAAGGAAGGAATCTTCCCCCAACACATTCTATGAAGCAAACATCACCCTGATACTAAAACCAGGAAAAGACCCAAGTAAAAAGGAGAACTTCAGACCAGTTTCAATAATGAATATACATGCAAAAATTCTCAGTAAAATCCTAGCCAATAGATTATAGCTGCTCATTAAAAAAAAATCGTGGCTCGGTGCCTGTGGCTCAACGAGCTAAGGCGCCAGCCACGTACACCTGAGCTGGCGGGTTCGAATCCAGCCCGGGCCTGCCAAACAACAATGACGGCTGCAACCAAAAAATGGCCAGGCGTTGTGGCGGGGGCCTGTAGTCCCAGCTACTTGGGAGGTGGAGGCAGGAGATTTGCTTGAGCCCAGGAGTTGGAGGTTGCTGTGAGCTGTGATGCCACAGCACTCTATCCAGGGTGACAGCTTGAGGCTCTGTCTCAAAAAAAAAAAAAAATCATTCATCATGATCAAGTAGGTTTTATCCAATGGATGCAAGGCTGGTTTAACATATGCAAGTCCATAAATGTAATTTACCATATCAACAGGAGCAAAAACAAAGACTATATGATCATCTCAACAGATGCAGAAAAAGCATTCAATAAAATCCAGCATCCTTTTCTAATTAGGACAGTTCAGAAAATAGGCATAGGTGGCACATTTATTAAACCGATGGAAGCCATCTACGACAAACCCATGGATAATATTATACTGAATGGAGTAAAACTGAAAGCTTTTCCACTTAGCACTGCAACCAGACAAGGTTGTCCTCTATCGCCACTACTATTCAACATAGTGCTAGAAGTTCTAGACAATATAATCAAGCAAGAGAAGGATATAAAGAGCATCCAAGTGGGTGCAGAGAAGGTCAAACTCTCACTTGTTGCTGATGATATGGTCTAAGAGAAGCCCAAAGACTCAATCACAAGAAGTGATCAAAAAATATAGCAACATCTCAGGATATAAAGTCAATATACAAAATCAGTGGCCTTTATATATTATGCCAATAACAGCCAAGATGAGAAGCTAATCAAGGACATAATTCCCTTCAGAGTAGCTTCAAAGAAAATGAAATACCTAGGAATATACCTAACTTAAGAGGTGAAGGACTCCTACAAAGAAATTACGAAACCCTAAGAAAAGAAACAGCAGAAAATATTAACAAATGGAAGAACAAACCATGGCTGGGAAGAATTAATATTGTGAAAATGTCTAAACTACCCAAAACAATCTACAGATTCAATGCAATCCCCATTAAAATACCATCATCATACTTTCAAGATTTGGAAAAAATAATTATTCATTTTATATGGAACCAGAAAAACCCTGTATAGCCAAGACAATTCTTAGTAATAAAAACAAAGCTGGGGGTATCACCCTACCAGATTTTCAGCTATACTACTAGGCCATAGTGATCAAGACAGCATGGTATTGGCACAAAAATAGAGGCATTGACATTTGGGACAAAATAGAAAATCATGAGATGAAACTAACCTCTTATAGTCACCTGATCTTTAATAAACTAAACAAGAACATACACTGGGGAAAAGAATCTCTATTCAGTAAATGGTGCTGGGAGAACTGGATAATCACATGTAAAAGACTGAAACTAGACCCACACCTCTCACCACTTACAAAAGTTGATTCAAGATGGATAAAAGATTTAAAACTAAGGCATAAAACAATAAAAATACTTGAAGAAAGTGTGGAGAAATCACTTGAAGATATTGGCCTGGGGAAAGATTTTATGAAGAAGGTTTCTGTGGCAATTGCAACAACAAAAAAGATAAACAAATGGGACTTAATTAAACTGAAAAGCTTCTGTACAGCTAAGGAGACAACAACCAAAGCAAAAAGACAACTTTCAGAATGGGAAAAGATATTTGCATATTATGAATCAGACAAAACCTTGATAACTAGGATCTACAAAGAACTCAAATTAATCAACAAAAAAGGACTGAACAATCTCATAGATCACAGGGCAAGAGACAAGAATAGAACCTTCTCTAAAGAAGACAGACCAATGGCTAACAAACATAATGCTCATCATCCCTAATCACCAGAGAAATGCAAATCAAAACCATCCAGAGATATCACTTAACCCCAGTAAGAATGGCCCACATCACAAAGTCTCAAAGCTGTAGATGCTGGCACGGATGTGGAGAGAAGGGAACACTTTTACATTGTTGGCGAGACTGCAAACTAATATAGCCTCTTTGAAGAAAGAAGTATGGAGAATACTCAAAGAACTTAAATCAGACCTCCCATTGGATCCTACAGTCCCATTACTGGGCATCTACCCAGAAGAAAAAAAAATCCTTTTATCATAAGGACATTTGCCCTAGACTATTTATCACAGCTCAATTTACAATCACCAAAATGTGAAAACAACCTAAACGCCCACCAACTCAGGAATGGATTAACAAGCTGTGGTATATATACACCATGGAATACTATTAAGCCATCAAAAAAGACAGAGACTTTACATCTTTTGTATTAACCTGGGTGGAAGTGGAATACATTCTTCTTAGTAAAGCATCACAAGAATGGAGAAGCAAGAATCCAATGTACTCAATTCTAATATGAGGACAGTAGATGAGCTAATACAAGGGAGTGGTGGTAAGGGAATGAGAGAGTGGAGAGAGGGGAGGAAGGAGAGGGATCTGGGACCATGGTATGTGACACATCTCTTGGGGTGGGACACAATTATAAGAGGGACTATATATAACAAATATAATCCATG
Organism: Perodicticus potto; assembly: GCA_963574655.1. Classification (NCBI taxonomy): domain Eukaryota; kingdom Metazoa; phylum Chordata; class Mammalia; order Primates; family Lorisidae; genus Perodicticus; species Perodicticus potto. The sequence continues at coordinate 53,022 of CAUYRH010081581.1, forward strand.
TAACCTAATTCTTTGTACCCTCATGAATCCCAAACAAATAAATTCCACATTTGAATAAAAAAATAAAATTATATAAATATAAAAATGAGGGCAGATGGTGCCATCATTCTAAAAAAAAAAAAAATTCTGAAAATGAAGTAGCTTTCAGAATTTCAAATAGAGTTTGACCTTCCCTAAATTTGTATCACCAAACAATAAAATACAAGAGAATTGGGCTTGTAAACATAAGTTTCATTCATTATTTTGCTTCATTGTCATCTTGGTAACTGCCATTGCCATCATGATATACTAAGAACCAAACAAGGCTGGAGGAGACTCATGATAGAGGCACGCTGGCTACTCCTGCTCTGCCCATCCCACATGGACACCCACGAGGATGGACGCTCTCTGGGGGCAGACAGCATTGCTCTTCACCCTTAGTGTACAGTACATGTTCAATGTGTAGTTCACAAAACAATGAGTAAGCAGATCCATTTGAAGTTAGCAGGTTAAATTCCAGGTATGTCCTTCAATAAACTCTCAAGTATGGCTGCATTTATGTTTAGTGATTAAAATCTGATGATAAATCGAAAGTCTACTATCCTTCTGGGTCAGTTACGATGGTTAGGACCCTACCAGGCATGTGAGGTTGGGAATGAAGAACAGAGGAGAGAAACACAGTGACGTGTTAGATTCAGCTTCTTAATGATTCCTGGAGGCCTGAATCTGAATGAGAAAGCTGATAAGGGGGCCACAATTTCGGCCAAATGATCAGTCTGCTTGTATTGAGTATAAATAAGCCAAGTTGGAATCTGAACCTTGGCAGAGTGTGGTGGCTCACATCCATAATCCTAGCACTTTGGGATGTCAAGGTGGGAGGATTCAAGAGTTCAAGATCAGGCTGGAAAATGTAGAGAAATCCTATCCCTACAAAATATTTAGAAATTAGCCAGGTATGGTAGTGGGCACCTATAGTTACCACTACTTGGGAGGCTGAAGCAGGAGGATCACTTCAGCTCAGGAGAGTTAGAGGCTGCAGTGAGCTGTGATCACACCAGTGCACTCTAGCCTGGGTGATGGAGAGGGACTGTCTCTCCAGAAAAAAAAATCTTTTTCTTGGTGAATGTCAGAGGGCATTTATAATTTTATACCTACTTTTAACTCCCAATCTCCATGGTCTGAGTTGATCTGATAAAAACTAACTAGATATAATTTAAATGTGTATTTATAGGGTCTGTGGAATGTCTTCACTCTTTCTCCAATCACCTTATAAACTGGCCTCACGATGTCAGACCCAGGGCCCCAGAGTCCCCACGTGGAGAAGAGCCCTGTTCCCCGTGGCTCTTCATTTGGAAGCGATGCTCTTCACTCACCATCTTCCAGGCATAGCTGACGTTGTAGGCCTCCTTCCCAGCCTCCCTCAGCTTGTTTATGTGCCAGGACAGGGACGAGTTCACAGGGACTGTGATAATCTGGCTGCCCAGGGGCAGGCTGTGTGGGCAAACAGAATTAAATTCTTCAGGTGAAAGACAAAATTAAGAACTTAATTAAAAGGAAGGAAGAAGCTGTCAACAACCACCTCCTGATTTTGAATAGTGATGAAGCTCATCAGTTTTGAAAGCAATCATGTAAGATTTCAATATCATAAAAGCATTGCCTCAACTCTGCATTGAAAACATTCCTCCTCGCTGCCCCTGCTCCACAGTTCTAACTCTTTCCAGAGACTGACTTGTCTCAAATCACTCAGTCATTAATTTTCAACCAATAAGCACAAAGACACTTTTCTCTATAGGTTGCCATCTGCCAAAATAATGTATCGTGGTTGGAAGAAATCCAATCTGTTTTTATTTCAAGAGAAAACATTGCGTGAGATTGTGCTGTCAGCGTGGACAGCAATCTGCTATGTTCTGGGAAATGCAGCAGAGCTGGGGCTTAATGTAAGCGATTATTTTGCCAACATTTTCCAATTTGGTATCATTGGAGTATTTAAAAAAAAATGAGCTAAGATATACCTCATTTTACCATTAAAGTCAATGTGAACATTGAGTTTGATTTATAAGACATCACCTTCAAATAATAGTTCTGAGAGACTTATCTGTTATACAAAGCAAGGAAAATATGGGCTATTATTCTTAGGGAAAAATTACTGAGTATACTTTTGATAAGATTAAAATAATTTAGGCTGGGCATGGTGGCTTATGCCCCGTAATTCTAGCACTCTGGGAGGCTGAGGTGGGTGGATTACTTGAGCTTATGAGTTCAAGACCAGCCTAAGCAAAAGTGAGACTCTGTTGCTACTAAAAACATAAAAACTGAGGCAGCACCTGTGGCTCAAGGAGTAGGGCACTGGTCTGGTCCCATATACTGGAGGTGGCGAGTTCAAACCTGGCCCTGGCCCAAAACTGCCAAAATAAATAAATAAATAAATAAATAAATAAAACTGAGGCAAGAGGATTGCTTGAGCCTGAGTTGGAGGTTGCTGTGAGCTATGACACCACAGTACTCTACCCAAGGTGAAGACTTGAGACTGTCTCAAATAAATAAATAAGTAAATAAAATAATTTAGGCATTTGACTTTGAACATTATGGTATATAGTCATATTTGACCTCAGTGGGTCCCACTTTCAGAGAAAAAAGTACCATGACCCTCACCTTCTCCTTACCTGAGGATGTTCTGCCGAACCAACTCAAATTTTGGAATATTTTCATAATGTATGATGTCAGTGTGAAGGGGAGGTTCTGCCAATAAATATGGTCTGGTAAGAGACGGATGCATAAGTGTATATCCTGAAATTAAAAGAAAAGTGCATGCTATAGAGAGACCTGTCATAGGAAGTATGGACTCAGTAACAATGCCCATCCATCAATGGTCTGAAATGTGGGATCTCTGGGCTGGCTGCCCAGTACTCAGGTTATAGGATGTAACTCACCTGTTCAATAAAAACTGGATTGTCCTATGTGTACTTACATCAAACTCTGAAGGACTGAAAGAGGTTATAAACTACTGAACATCCGTCTGATAAAGAATACTTTGGAGGTATTGGTGGTTGTTTACATTTTATAAGATGTTCTAAATCCACCAACAAACCTGAATGCCAGTAAAGATGACGATATATGCAACAAGATGATCCAAATAATGACAGTCTATGTGTCATTCAGTCCCGATGTCACAGAGTTATCCATACTCCATAGCACAGATGGAAACACACACACTCTGGAGACCGGCTCTGCTATCTCAGTGATTGGCTGCTCCCGAGCAGCAGTACTGGCCACGCTGCTATTCTTGAAATGTGTGAAACCTTAAGGAAGGTTTAAAAACTCTATTCTTTCTATGATCAACTTTTGATTACCTTTGTCATCTATGAGAAAAGTATAGGAAGCCAAAGAGTCCTGGTAATACGTCACATCTTCCAGGATGTAAGCCAGATTCACGTCCACGCCTACAATTCCCAGAAGTAGGTTTCCAAAATAACACGGTTTACTCACAGTCATTATCAAACCTATGGGTTAAAAAAAAAAAAAAAAAATCAAAGACTAGCAGGAGGCACTGGGCCAAAATAGGACTTGGGGCCCAGTTAGTCATGAGGGCTCATCAGCTGTTTTACTTCTGCTGCAAGAAATCTTGCCTGTGTGATCCCGTTATCAAGCACTCCCTCTGCCCACAGCCAAATAAGCGAGTTTAAATGGGAGAAAAGTATATATAAAGAGCCAAAGAAATCTGCGTCCTTTCAAAAATTAGGAAGATGAGGGGAAAAACTTAGAAAGCTACAGTTATCTGACCATATAGAATTTTGACTAGCTGAGGGAGAAATCAAATTCCATAATAATATATTTCTAGTCACTTGGGCTAAAAGTTTCCCCATTTTTATGTAAAGACAATAAATATTTTAGGTTTTATGGGCCATACAGTCTCTTGTGCATGTTCTTTCGAAACACAAAGACCATGATTAGCTAACAGGCCATAAAAAGTAATGAGCTAACCAGGGAAAGGGCAAAGCCCAGAGGAGGAAACACGGAGAGAGTGGGAATGGCAGCCAGTACGTGGCTCAGAGCCAGGACACCTGGGTCCTCTGGCTTCTCTCTTGCTCTGCCACCTCTCTAAACTAGTTTCCTCATGCATCAGATGGAGAGTAGAGACAAAATGATCTCTGTGATCCATAAGAATTTTATAACCCTATGAATCGCTTCTCTCCATCTTGACCGAGTGTTTTCTTTCCTGCGCTTGGTGGCATGTTCACGCCTTAGCAGCCTATTGGAAGGCCACTGTCTAGGAATAACCAGGAAAAGAATTTGGACCCTCTTCAAGGCTTCCACACAGAAAATCATGTAAGGTGTTCACTTGAGGTACTGTGAAGTTGCCGTGGCCACAAAGGCTAACCAAACATGTCATGTGATATGAAGGACTAGACACAGCACTGAGAGAGTCACGTACACACATCCGTCATAGTTTCAGAAGCATCATGTAGCTCCTCACATTTAGGAGAATGCTGTCTACCCACTGTTTAAAGGCATTTGAAAATAAAAGGTATTTAAGGTTTAGAAATACAATCTGGGGAGGGTTTTCTCTCCAGTCTCCCCGGATGAGTGGGTGCTAGGTGTTAGGAGTAGGCTGGGGCGATCAGCAAAAAGGTCATATCTGCACACCAATCCCTTGAGCTGGAGTCTGAGAGTAAAGCCATTTTCATATATCAGTGAAGTACAATAGAAATACTCTGTGGCTGAAATACATGCTTACTTCAGATTTCTATTCTCCTCTGGATATGTTGAGACAAAATATTAAAAAAGAAACACAATCTTATTTTTCGATTGTCAATTTGGAGAGAAGATTCTTGATTCTATTATGGCAAACAAAGTATGCTAAACTCTCACTATGCTGACAAAATCCTCAAACAATCTGTATATAGACATGCTTAATAAAAAAATTCAATAACTGATGTTTTAATCTGTGTGGATTTTGGATTAGAGCCCTATGAACAAGTTTCCCTACACTGGACCCTCAGGTTGCCCAGGATTTCTAGGCACTGAAAATACAGAGATGAAAAGACACATTCTCAGCAGGATTAAAAACTTAGTGCCCGAGTACCGGAATCTGGACGACATCAGCCAACAGGAGAGCAAGTTTTGCCTGTGATTTGGTCTAAAGCACTTGGGGCAGCTTTCTGGGCTGTGGATGTCAGTTTTAGAAAGGGCCCTGCCCAAGCTGATGCCACTATTTGTAACAGAATCTGGCTACATAACTCTCTGAGTTTGTACAGGAATGGGCTCTATATCCGTCTTTGTTCCTTTCACACAGTATTAACAGGATTTATCGATCTTCCTCTCATTAGATTTGAAAGCTTAGTGAGGGTCGGATATGCACCTTACGATCTCTCCTGGGCACCCAATAATGCTGGGTACATAAAGGCACCTTGCATCCACGATGTGGTATTTTTACTCTAAAAGAAAGGCTGGAGGTTGTACATGTCTGTGGGCCCTGCCAGAAACAGGAAGGACATAAAAGTAAGGCCTAATAGCAGTTGGCATATTCCTTCCTTACCTAGTTTCTAGAAAACACATTCTTTATAGGCGTGTTACTTTTTACACGTGTTTCCTTTGAATGTGTATATTTGTGAGAACTAGTTAACTGAACATAAAAACAAGGATGTCAAATGGTGGTGTTGGCTGTCTGGTTAGTAATTAGCTACCTCTTCAATCTGTCAAGGAAGGTGAGAAGGAAGGATACTGGAAATGGATGAGTGAGAATATGGGGAGGAAAAGAGAAGATTGTGTTCGAGCCAAGAACATGCTGTCATTCAGGCACTGTTCTGGATGCCTTAACGGACGTTACTGCATTTAATATCACAATTACCTTGTGGGAAATATTATATCTTTTATTTTACAGGTCAGGAAATCAAATCGTGTGAAGGTTAAGCATTTAACCATACATCATATTATGGGTGACTTAGGCCTAATAATAATGATTATCAACAAAGGCCAAGTAATTAATCATAGAAATACCATGAGACTAATAATTGTAACTGAGTGGAATGTCAGTTGCTGATAAATATTATATATCATTATCTCATAATCCTAATAATCTTAAAGATTTTATTACCCTGTGAACAAATGACCAAATGGGGAGTGACAGGGTGAAATAACTTACTCAGGCATGACCATGACCCAGGTGGGAGAGGGACCTGACAGGGACGGACGCCATACAGGCACAGGGGTGACTATGCCCACTGCCCTGTCCTTGAGCTGAGTCCTAAGCACTTCTGAGTTTTATTTACCACCTGTGATATAAACCTCCCAGTCAGGCCCAATTCACTAACATTTGGACACTGTCTCCGCCTCACAGAGACTCCTGGGAAGACACGTCTACATGTCTGCCGAGGACGGGTATCTGCTCTGGGAACCAGCAATACCGGGCAGCAGGCTAGGCCTTGCAGAAGGGGTACCAGTTCCTTTCCTTTCCCATTCCTAGAGATTTTCCTTTCCCTAGAGAAAATAGGAAGTTTTCTCTAAACTCACCATCTCCCATCTCATCAGAGAATGGGAGGCTGAAGACAGCTTCGTCGATCATCCGGTTGGGGAGATTTGTGTAGAACCTGCCAACCGTTGTCTCCAGGTTGCTCAGCTGGTTCAGCACCATCATGCTGCCCTTTGTCACAGGCAAGGCTGTCCGGTCTGGCACTCCGTACTTCCCCGAGTTCTGTTCTGCCAGATCCCTCAGAAAAGCCAGCTCTTTCAAACCAGTCACACCATCTAAGTGGAAGGCCAAGAGAAGACCACACAAGGCAGGATGGTTCACACCCACAGTGCCCAGCCTGGAGTCTAATACGTGCACGGTGAGGCCACAGCGCCAAACCGTCCCTGCAGAGGCTGAGTGGACTCAGCACACAAACCCCAGCCCCTGCTGAGGAGACAAGGCCTGAGGCGTAGTCTTTCCTTAAAGAGCCAAGAGGAGAAAGGGACTCTTCAAAAAGCAATGATGAAAAGCATGCTCATAAATAAGGGAGTCCCATTCGGTAAGAGCGTACTCCCTAAATGTTGAATTAGAAAAATTAAATTCTTTTCTGCATTTAATATTTGAAATCAAGTAATGATTAACAAGTTGCATTTAATTTAAAGCAGTAGATGACACTGTAAGAGTTTCTTTAAAAGAGAGAGCTTACCATTTCATTTCTTACTTTTCGCCTGCAAAAGAATTTGCCAAAAATCTCATGCAGTCAAATGAAAGAATTATGAAGTACATGTTGGGATCCCCCAAACCCTGTTTCTTTAAGCTCATTTTAATTACAAATAATTTCATACTTGATATTGTTAGGTTAATACTGAATTTGATTTATTTAATGTATTTTTTTGAACTTTACTGGGTTTTGAAAATTTTGCACAAGATTTAGGCATCCTGGGATGTACTGGCCTGTGCCATCTGTCATCTATAACACAGAAGTAAACTTAATAAACACTTCTGTTTTCTTCTTGCTATTGTTGGAATGCAATCAAGATAATTAGAAACCGATCACATATTGGTATGCTGTAAGCAAATTCAGACACTTTCAGTCTCTCATCAGAATCTACCATTGCAGATTTTAACAGAAACCATGGAATGTTCAGTCACTAAAAGGAATCTGAAGATGTCATAGCTCACCTTCTACGTGTCTTTACCATTTCTACGTAGGGAGCATAATAGTTTTGGGAGAATCTAATGGATATAATTTTTTCCTTAAAATAATGTATTGATGGCTTGGCGCCTGTGGCTCAATGGGCTAAGGTGCCAGCCACGTACACCTGAGCTGGCGGGTTCGAATCCAGCCTGGGCCCGCCAAACAACAATGATGGCTGCAACCAAAAAATGGCCGGGCGTTGTGGCGGGCGCCTGAGTTCCCAGCTACTTGGGAGGCGGAGGCAGGAGACTCGCTTGAGCCCAGGAATTGGAGGTTGCTGTGAGCTGTGATGCCACAGCACTCTATCCAGGGTGACAGCTTGAGGTTCTGTCTAAAAAAAAAAAAAAAAAAAAAAAGTATTGAAATAAATTTTACTCTACTCATGCACTGCTAAAAGAAAGGAAAGAAAAACCCAACACCTGGGCCAAATTAAGTCAGAATTATCTGCTGGCAAAGAAGAGCAGTGTGTGGTAGAATGAAGGTGGTGGAGGGCATCTGCGTCACTCTGTGTCACTCCACTATAAAATGTTGGTAGGCAGGTGGCAGCGGGTCAGGAGAGTGGCCCACCAGCTGTGCTGAGCTAATCTACTGACAGGGTGGTTGGTCACGTGAGAAGCTACATTTCCCAGAACCCCCTTCCTATGTGCTTCCAGGTTAAAGGTACCAAAAGGGAAGGGCTGTAGTGGGAGATTTGGGAAGCAAAGTAGGAGCTGGTGGCCCAGAAGGACCAGATGTTCTGGTGTGTCTGACCTGCACTCACCCCACCTGCCCACCGGCAGCCTCAGGCTTGTGTGAGACTCTCCACTGAGAACACTCAGGGCCAGCGGCTACAAGAGTCACGCCTTCCATCCCAGGTACCCAGGGCGGGTGTCAATATTCCCAGTGTCCACAACCCTGACCTGGTTACTAAACTTTCTCTGAGTTCTCAACTCCACTTTTTGGACCCTTACTTTTCCAGTTTTTCTCACTTTCTTGTTCTGCATTCTTGTTCTGACAATGCATTCTTTTCTCTAAAATTCCTACAGAGGCTCTGCTTCTGTATTCGAACCCTGACTGACAGAGTAAGGGTACACATCTACCCTGATGAATGACACTCAGAAATGCAGTTTTTAGAGGGAAAGAGAAAACAAGCCACAAGGATGAGTGTCTGGCTTAAGGGAGAAATTGATAAGGATGGTTAGACAAAATGCCTGGAGGTGTCCAGTGTGGAGCTATCAGGAGCCCTGCAAACCTACAAGGGGTCTGGTGGATGGGCATAGGGCAGAGGAGAAATGGTGACAGCAAGGACACCTCCTCCCTACCTGCTGAATCAGGTGGAAAAGCCCCTCTGCTTGGGTATCTAGTACCCCCCAACCCTGCCCAGTTATGGGCGTCTAGAAGATGGGCTTTGGCTGCTATAGCTCTGAAGGGTCAGTGCTCCTGCTGTGTACCCAGGGACTCAGTTACTGTGCACAACAGGGACTCAGTACTTTCCATTTTTTCCCTTTCATTCTCTTTTCTTCCTTTCTCTTCCACTCCCTTTCTCCCTCTCATGAGTGAAAGAAGCTGACCCAAAGGAGAAAAGAACAATAGGTGACCAGAGATGGCACTGAATGGTGTGGTCTGGGGACAAAAGCAGCTGTCCTTATACAATTCACCTGTGCTCAGTCCTGTGTGAAATGCTCAGAACACAAAGAAAACTAAGACATGTCTGTGCTCAAGAAGCTGATATTCTTATGGAAAGTGGAGGGAGATGGAAGCGGGGACAGCATGTGAGCAGCTTGCTGCAGAACAGCAGGACACACACTAATTGGCACAGCATGGGAGGGCGCCACACAGAGCCCTTGACCCGGCAGCTGTGGTGCCCGCTCAGAGCTGTGCTGGAGCTGGAAGCCACGTGACTCTTGTTCAGTCCAGTTGGCTTCGAGGACCTACTATTTACCAGGGACTTTGTTAAGAGCTTTGAACTGTTGGTATGTTATCACAGAAGTAGATTTTATTATTCTCATTTCTCAGATAACACTGATGTGTAAAGAGATCAAGGGCCCTGCCACTAGCCATCTACCTAATATCTGCAACTAAAGACTATGGGACACCAGAGCTTGTGCACTTTCAGGGGTGGTCTAAAACATCTGGAAGAGAATCACCCTGGCCAAAACAGTTTGTGGAAGCTGCCTTAAGGAGGTCTAAATCAGAGGCAGTGCTTGGGAATCTGTATTCAAAAAGCATTCCCAAAGTAACCTGTAGCACATTAAAACATGGGAAGCACCGTCCCTAAGACCACGTCGCTCTCTGTGGAGATTTGGAAGTGGAGAAAAATAAATGGCTGCAAGTGGTTGCAGAATCGTAAACACAAGGGAAGATGGCATCTTCGGTGCTAAGGGCACGGGGCTGAGAAGCAGCTGTGAGAGTAAAGCCAAGATCAGAGAGACACAGCAGAGACACCTGTATCGGCAGAGAACCGTAAGACGTATCGGCAGAGAGACACAAGACATATCGGCAGAGACATGTGTATCGGCAGAGAAACATACATATTGGCAGAGAGATATAAGATGTATCAGGAGAAAGACAGAAGATGTGTTGGCAGAGAGACACACATGGGCAGAGAGACATGTGTATGATATATCGGCAGAGAGACACAAGATGTATCGCAGAGAGACACGTGTATTTGCAGAGAGATGACATATTGGCAGAGACATGCATATCGGCAGAGACGTGACGTATTGGCAGACAGATACATGTATTGCCAGAGACACTCGTACCCCAGCGACACATGTATTGGCAGAGAGACACACATATCGGCAGATACAGAGGGCAGCACAAAGGCTGCAAGGTTATGCTGTGCTCAGACTGGATGACAGATTGGAGAGTAGAAGGGGAAAATGGATTATCAGCTCTAACTTGCCAGTCTACTGAGCCCTTTCACATATTGCATTTAGCACAACATAGTCAAATTTAACAAGTACCTAGCAAGTGCCAGGTACTGTCTCGGGTATTCACTGCACATTCAGTTTATCCTCACGACAACCCTGAAAGCCAGGCAATTCTTATCTCCCCACTTCCCAGCTCAGAGGGTGAAGGTGGAGAAGGTGGAGGCGGGCCTTCATGCCATGATCCTCAGGGAAGCGTGAGGTTCGCAGATGTGGCTACATGGAAGAATCTAGGTCAGTGATTTAGTTCCTGCAGCTTCAACCCACAAGATGAGTTAAAGCCTTAAATAATCCTAGGAAAGGAAGGAGAACTGATAAAAGGAGCTGTATAAAATCCTCTGCAAGGCCACATGAGCAGAGAAGGTTTAGGAAGGAGGAGCTGGCCGGAGAGTGCCCAAGAGGAGGGTCCTCTCCATGAGCCCTGCCCACCCAGCTGGAGGAGGAAGGGCTTAGGCCTGCACATGGCTTCATCCAGGCCCACCACTGGGTCCTGCTTCTCCCTTTTTAAAGCAGCATATACTTAGAGGGATCTTTGATCTGAAAGAAAAGTCCTGAAACACTACCTACCGTTCATGAGGGCATAGGTGAGAATCATTACGGAGTTGTTCAGAAAGCTGTTTTCTTCATTGATGACACGGAGAGTTGCCTTTTTATCTTCTTCCGAAGAGTCCTTTGATGTGATGCCAGCTGACAGGTAAATGATGGCCATGTCTGTATCTAAACAGGAAACACAGATGGAGTGCGCCCTTTGGGTTCTGTCTGAAGGCAGCAGCTCAGCTCCCTTCCCTCTCCCTGGACTCCCTGACCTCCAGGACGTGCCTGGGAGCCACAGCCATGCTGTGGCTTTCATCTCCTGCCTCTGCCTCCCTTCCCTCCTGCGCTTTCTGGACAAAGGCCTTATTGATCTGGTATCAGGTGAAGAGATGTTCCCAGTAAGTTTACCAGATAAAGCAAGGTAAACTTATCTGGTAAGTTTAAAGAAAACTTAAACTTAAAACTTTTCAACCAGTCCAAGTGAAAAACTCCTGCCGTCTGAAACGGAGGATTCAGAGCATGACTGACCCTTCCCTAGTCACACGGAGCCACCCTGGATGAGCACACAGTTTGGGGGGGGGGGGTCCTAGGCCTTAAAATGTTGGTTCTTCTGGGGGTTCTTTGGCTATGTGAGGCTAGTTGTCACGCAGAATTAAACAGAAATGCATTAAACATATATGCAGTAAATGGAGGAACAGTTCCATTGTTAAAGCTCATCCAGCACAGCAGGGCAGTGAAAATAGAGGAGGCCATCACCCGTGTCAAACCCAGCTCTGCTGCTCACGGGTGCAGTCTGGATGGCTGAGTCAGATTCCTCCCCCTGTCTGTGCTTAAATCTCCTCGCTTGTAAGATGGGGTAATGACAGGACTGCTTGAAGTAACTTAAGTAAACAGTGTGAGCAAAAGGGTGACAGCAAAAATGGGTGAAACTCAACACATACAGAGAACAAAGCAAACCCCTGTTTTGGTCTGAACTGGCATAAGACTTAAGATGAACACTGCTCTCCAAATGTTTTTTTCTTTTTTTTGTAGAGACAAAGTCTCACTTTATCACCCTCGGTAGAGTGCCATGGTGTCACACAGCAACCTCCAACTCCTGGGCTTAGGCAATTGCCTTGCCTCAGCCTCTCGAGTAGCTGGGACTACAGGAGCCCACCACAATGCCCGGCTATTTTTTTGTTGCAGTTTGGCTGGGGCCAGGTTGGAACCTGCCACCCTTGGTATATGGTGCCGGCGTCCTACTCACTGAGCCACAGACACCACCCTGCTCTCCAAATGTTGTGATGGGCAGAGTCATGGAGAAGTAATTTTCCCTTGGTAGAAAGAATCTCCTGCCCCTGGTAACATACACAGCCAAGGCTGGAGGTCAGCAAGGTCAGAGAGCTGGACTCTTAGATTTTCTTTCTAATCTGAGATTCTTTGATTCAACATATGTTTTAGGAGCTCCTACACAGTTCATATTTTTCCTTGAGAAATAAACATTTGATGCCCTGTCCTCCAACACAGCCTGCTCACAGTGGCCATGGGGACAACCTCCCAGCTGGTTGATGCCCTGTCCTCCAACACAGCCTGCTCACAGTGGCCGTAGGGACAACCTCCCAGCTGGTGATGCACTGTCCTCCAACTCAGCCTGCTCACAGTGTCCGTGGGGACAGCCTCCCAGCTGGTGATGCCCTGTCCTCCAACACAGCCTGCTCACAGTGGCCATGGGGACAACCTCCCAGCTGGTGATGCCCTGTCCTCCAACACAGCCTGCTCACAGTGGCCGTGGGGACAACCTCCCAGCTGGTGATGCCCTGTCCTCCAACACAACCTGCTTACAGTGGCTGTGGGGCCCAGCTGGGCTCCAGGATACTACTCCTGCTGCCCATCCATTAGCTCACAGAGCCCCTGCTTGTGGGTTCTGGATTTTGCTTGTGGGCTGGACTTTGTAACTCACTTATCACAATAGAAAGCAGCAAAGGTAGCGGGACATCAAAATTGAGATTCGGTTACAAAAAGGCTATGGCTTTTGCCATGGCTACTCCTGACTCTGAGACAGCTGATAGGCTGGAAATGTCCCACCAAGAGGCAAGGAATGAACAGAATTGAAAGTCTGGCAGGCAACAAAATGAGTGAGTTATGGAGGCAGACCCTCCCCCAGCTGAACTTTGGGATGACAGCACCTCTGGCCAGCAGTGCCCAGGTTCCTGACCTATAGAAACTATGAGATAATAAATAAGCATTGTGTAAAGCCACCGGGTGCTGGAATAATTTGTTATGTGGCAATAGATAACAAATATGGTTATCCTTTTAAAAATTATCCTAATGATGAAGACACAATGCTTGAATTTCCTTTGGCTTGTAAATTTCCATTTTAGATTTTGAAGTATACTTTTATGCAGAATGGAATTGTTAATTTAGGTTGTATCAATGTTGTAGATAACTGAGTTTAATAAAATTTCACTTTAAGTATTCAACATTCCTCTTGTTTAGTACTAACATGTAATACTGTGTTGTAAGTCTTAAAGCCAATTTTGATGCTTGAACAATTTCTTTGTGAACATTAACTGCAAATTTAAATTTCACTATTTAGTTATCGCAGATTAGAAAGTGAATTTGATACAAAAATAAGTCCGTAAGTTTTAGGAATATGCCTGTCTTAAAACTAAATGCTAGTGTTTTTCCAGCATTCTAAATATAGTTCCATAAATTATTTTAAGACCTTAAAGACCTTAAGTTTCAGATGAAAAAATACAAAACTGCTCAACTCTCGGTCGTGGGGGGGGGCATGGATATACAGTGAGGCTGATCTACAGCATAAAAGGGGCCATCACCTCATAGCAAATGTACCTTGTGTGACAAAGTTTTGGACACACCCAAGTTGACCTAAGAATGAACTCTGAGTTTTCTTATTTCTTCTAATAACCCTGGATAAAACTCACTGCCACTGACAGCTATGTTAGGACATGGGCCTCTGTGGAAAGGCAGAAGGCCTGTAGCCTTTCGGCTCATTGGGCAGGAGAAAGCACAAATTCTTTCTGTCCTAACACTAAGACAAACAGTTTCAAGTGTCCCCGACTGTCTCTTCCCAGTCCCATGTCTGCCTAATGCTCAATAAAAAACAACTTATTTTTCCATTCTTTCCTATCAGATCCATCAAATTTGGTTGATTTTTTTTCTTTGTGCATCAGGATATTCCCTCCCCAGTCACCTAGTTAGAACAATTATAATACTTCTGATTCGTAATGTCAGGGATAAGCAATTACTGGGACTTGGTGCAGAGCAAAGATCCATGTGTAGCATAAACATGGAAAAAAATGCAATAGACTCTCCATTTGTTGAGGCTTTCTCTAAGCCACTAGCATATCTTGGGGTCGATATCTAAAGAGAAAGAAGAACTCCTATTTGGACTCTGTCTATGCTATTAAATTCCCACGCCTAACCATATATATTTATATGAACAAAAAAATTATATATATGTATACGTGTATATATACATCTATGTATATATGTATACATATATATATATATATATTTCTTTTTTCTATAAAATGATCCTCCAACCAATTACCCCACAAAAACACTCAGAATAAACAACACCAACAGTGTTAATGCTACCAATTATAACCTACTAAGGGAATGAGAAGTTAGCATTGGATAAAAGTTTTATATTTTCTCATTGGTTCAAAGAAAATTAGTACAAACTAACAATGACTTATGACGCTCAGCTGCTGTTCATATGACTAGTATATGGGACAGATATTTACTTTCGTGCAGACTAACCCTTGCAATAATCCTACAGGGTAGCTCTTACTCATTTGAGTAACCTTGCCCATGGCAGCTGAAACCACATCTGACAAACAGTAAAAGCTAAGTAACTGTCTGTGAGGAGGAGTGATGCACAGGGCAAACTTCTGGGAAGAGGAACAGCCCCTCTCCATGCTGTTGCTGAGGTTTCTAGCTGCCCTTGGCCATCTCTGGACATGCAGGGCATCACTCTAGTTTAGCTGGAGGGAGAAGTCTTATAGAAAACTGAATATCATAAAACCACAGGTAATATTTCTTAAACATTTAGGATAGAATCTGGGATCTTATTATCATCCTAGGTTTATAGATGAGGAAACCAGGTCAAGAAAGATCAAATAATTTAGGTCAATTCACAAGTTAGAAAGATTTCAGAGTAGACTATTGGTTGGAATCCAAAATTCTCATACTTGACTCCTAGGACACACTGCCTGAGAGCACCCTGGAACCTCTTATCAACACACCAGACAATGCTAATTCCTGAAGTGTTTATTTATATAAACTGATCTGGGTAATTTTTCCTCTTAAACTGCTAGTGAAAGCTGTGAACTGGAGCCCAGTGAGCTGAACCTTGGAAACATCTTACTGGGTCTCAAAAAAGGCTCCTCTGAGCATTTAGGACACTGTGCATTTAAATTTGTCCTAGTCATTCGTAGTCACTTTTCTTGCTGCGTTTTTGTTTGCCAACATTAAAAATAAAACAAAACACAAACACACACACAAAAAAACCCAGAGGAGAAATTCTCCCATCAGACCAGGTTCTGCTGCCATGCAGGGATGTCTGTGAGAAGTAGTTTAGTGAGGTCTCTATGCACAGCTTTAAAGCTGGAACAAATGTCAACATTTGTAAATCAAGGGATTTCACACAGAAATCCAGACTTCTGGTTTCTCTTGAAACCCGGGGCAGATATCCCTGAATAGCAGGAATAGCCTCCAGGAAGGAGGGTCTCCAGGGAGCTCACAGCACCTGTCGCCATATCCCCAGCTGATCCTCTTCCCCTTACCTAGCCCACTTGACTCATGCTCCCTGCCCAGCCACCAAAGCATGTGAGATCAAAACTGCTAGTCTAACATTTCTCTCCGTTGTTCAAACAGTACAGTAATCAAAATTGGACTTAAATTGGACTTAAACTCTAAAGATGGCCTGATGGCTGAAGACTCATGCAGAAAGCAAGCTTCTGAGAATGAGGAGCACTGACAGGTGGCTGGGACTGGTGACTGAGCTGATCTGCCTTGAATATTGGTGCTCACCCTTATCTACCAGCCTCACTGCCCCATGGGCAACTTTATGCTCAGCCAGCCCTGTGGATAGCTGGTGCTTGGCAAGGCTACTAAGCGGAATTCCAAGATGTTCCAAATGACCTGTATACACACACTCTTGTATAATCTTGAGTGTGGGTATAACCTGCAACTTGTTTCTAACCATCAAGATATGCCAAAGATGGACTGATTCTACAGAGGTCCTTAATGAGTGGACTTTGAGTTAACCACCAGGGAGAGTAACCTGATTAAATCAGAAGTGGGTCTGGTCTGTGTAGATGACTTTGTTAAAAGAGGCTCCAACCCTTTCCTGAGGCAGGGACATGACATAGAAGAGCTGCTCCCCTACTGTCCTTGAAGAAGTAAAGTTTAACAGTGGGTTTTACATTTGCAAAGAAATGAATTCTGCCAAGAAACAAGGGAGGGAGGATGAGAACACAGTCCTGTGGGACACCTGACTGCTGCTCATCTGAGCTGTACTTGGACCCCCGACCGGAGAAACCTGAGATAACGTATATCTCAAACTGCTAAGTTGGTAGGAAAATGTTGCTTGGACACAAAACACACCATCTACCCTCATCAGTTGTTACAATTCCAGTAGCTGCCTTCTTCCACGCCCAGCACTTACACTGGCATCTGTTGGTGCTGTCTTAGTTTAAATGTGGACACAACGAAGGGCTCGAAAATTTATTTTTTGAATTTACCTCTATAGGATACATTAATGTTCTCACAAATAGGAAAAAAATAAGATTCTTGAACGTAAAAGCAAAAGTGAAATAGATTCCTTTTAGTAGTCTGAAGCATGAGCTCCATTTTGAATATCTTTTCCTTCACTGCAGTATGCACCCCGATTCCAGACCTTCTCTAACACACAAAGATCAAATTAGAGTGCCTTTGTACACTGGAGAGACTACGTCATCTGAAGGATAGCTGGTGAGGAGAAGGGTCAGCGAGAATTCCTGCTGCCCTCCACCTCCTACCCCCTCCACTGCAGACCAATCACCGAGGAGGCAGCACCGGGAAGGGCGGGGCTGCTCCTGGGGAGCAAGACGGGCCCATCCATGTTCTTAATAAACAGGCAGGGAGAGGAGGCTCTGAGGGCCAAGCCATCCTGCAGACTGACTGTCTTTGACTGGAAATAATAAGAAAATCTAGTAAGATCCTGGTATTAGATGCCTATGAAGACAGCATGTGATAACTGTTATTCCAAATCAATTAAAAAACAATCCCTCTAAAGAGTCTAAACATAGTTACAAGATCAATTCACAGTATGCTGCTCCTGCTCCTTTTACTGTCCGTGTCAGTCCTTCGAGAGACTGAACTTACTGGCTGGGAACTTTGTGTTATTGTTTGTGCTTCGGATCAGCTGAAATGCCTTCTGAAACCCCACGGCGTGCTGGGTGGGGACGTCGGAAGCCTTGACGCTGCTCACAAAGGTGGACATTTTCCTTTTTGTCTCACTGGTGGCTGGAGACAGGAAGGTTTTATAGCACTGGTCCAGAGAGCAAGTCCGCACGGTGTCTGCCACAGTTAACACAGAAATCTGGAGGAGACAAAAAGAGAAAACTTAACCTCACCACTTAAAGGTTTTCATTTTGTTTTATTTTTTCCGTAATGGCAGAACTCAACTGAGAGAGAAGGACTTCAGAACTTATCTGAGAGCTTACAAATCAATGCCTAGAGGCATCGATCTATCAAATTTGAAAAGGATTAGTGAGGATTGATAAGGGGAAAACCCTAGAGTTTGTTTTTGGTTCCCAGATAGAAGAGCAGTATTATGTTCACATAGAACATTTAAAAAGAAGAAAGCTATTTCAGGCAGAGAATTATCTTAGCCAGAACTATCTTGGTTTTTAAACAAGAGGTGGGGTGAGGCTAGGGACATGGGGTCCATATTTTAGGCAAGTAGCTTAGTGAGGAAAACCTCTGGAGCAGGCACAGTCAAAAATGATGAAGCAGAATACATTCCCAGGCAATAGACCATCATTGGCTGTGACTCTCGCTCCCTGAGGTGTCCTGCAGATTACTGAGGCACCAGCAGCCTCCCCTTCTCCCTAACTTTCCATCAGACTTGAGATAAAGTTCAGCAGTCCAGCAGCATCCAAATTCCCCACCCTTCACCTGAGCACAACTTCCAGTGTGCAAGTCATGGCTGGTAGGAAGGAGTTGTAACAGACGAGTCAGCCCGGTGATAGTGGTGGTTATTAAAGAGACTTGGGGGTTGGCAGCCGCCTCCTCAAATATTAGGACAAAAACTAAACCAGGCTCTTTTCCCAAAGCCATTTAAAAAACAGATTTTAAAAAAATGCACAGATGGTCCCAGACTTAGGAAGTTTCACCTCACAACTGTTTGGCTTTATGATGGTGCAAAACCAATATGCAGTCAATAGGAACTGTGCTTCAGATTCTGAGTTTCGATCTTTTCTCAGGCTAGTGACACTCAGGAGACAGCGGCAGAGGCAGTGACCCACTGCCCCTAGTGAGCCCCAAGACCATGAGGAAAAACCCATACTTCACAGTAGACTCTATGAAATGAATTACATGGGACATTCAACACTATTACCAAAAAACGGGCTTCTGAGTCAGGTGATTTTGCCCAACTATATGAGCTAATTTAAGTTTCTGGGACATGTGTCAGTAATCTAGGCTAAGCTATGATGTTTGGTAGGTTAGGTATATTAAATGCATTTTGACTTAAAATATTTTCAGTTTAGGATGGGATGGATCCCCACCCTGAGCCAAGAAGCCTCTGTGTATCACAAAACAATACAATCACTTAAAAAAGGTGGACCCCATGCCGTAGGGGTCATGGGATAATAGTCACCTTGTCATGTTCATCGATGGCACTGAGGATGACCTGAGCGGCATCCTTGGCGATCTGGAGCTGGGTGTCGGTGACGGAAGCCCCGTGGTCCAGGATCACTACTATGTGCTTGGACTGTGGCCGGACGGTAGAGACGTAGATGGGCCTGGAGGGAGGAGAAGCTCTCTGGGGTTAGTCCTGGTTTAGGGAAAAGGCCTCAACAGCTGTGCACACAACAGAGGTGTGGGCACAAAGATCTCTCTGTGTGTTCTTCCAGAGAGGAACAAGGGTGGAGTGGTCAGCTAGACGAAGAGACCACGCCAGTGCATGGGAAGCAACCCTCAGGACAGCAAAATGCCTGCAGACAGGGGTAGCAGTTTGTGCCTTGTAGGGATTTAAGCAACCGGTAGGAGTTTTTCGGAACAAAGCTTTTGGGAAGTTGCCTTCTCAGTGCTGGTGAAAGTCAGCTCTCCCTCTGCATGCCACCTGTTACCCACTTTGCAGCAAGAAATGAGACTGGTGGCTCCTGGACTGGAAGACAGGGCAGGAAGAGGGAGGGTCCACTGGCCAGGGCTGGCCTCTCCTTTGCAGACTGACAAGAGTGGAGCTTTGCTAGAAGTGAGGCAGCTGTAACCATGAGCACACCCAACAGCTGTGAAGAGCAGGCTCGGTCTCTCTTCCCATACAAAGGCTCTTGCTAAAAGGCCCCTTCCCTTTTAGCCATCAAAAGGCCTTTAAAATTAAAGCATTTAAAATTGTGCCATCGAAATTTGCCCAAGCCTGTGATAGCCACTCTTCTTGCCAGGTTTTTGTTTGCCAACATTAAGAAAAAGAGGGATAAGGAGGCATAGGAGAAACACTTTCTATCAAAGCAGCCTCTGCTAATGTGCAGTGCAGGGAGGTTGTGAGAAGAGGTTTAATGAGGTCTCTATTCACAGTTTTAAAGCTGGAACAACTTAGGGGGAATTTAAGAAAGTGAATCAGCCTGAAGAGAATTCTCTCCTTTATGGATACCCCTTAAACACTACATTTTCCCGTGAATTGTTAAATGCCAGCTGAATCACAAAGGCCTGGGCACAAATTAAGAAATGCAAGCACAGTACCAAAAGAACTCAAAATCTGACCAAATTTACACTAATTATTCTCAAGCTCAATGTCCTGTGATGACACTTAAGTACCACCATATTCTTACTAGTCCACACCAGTGAGCCAGTGGGGGGATGAAAAGAATCCAGGAAAGAGGGCTCCAGGAACGGAAGAGGAAACAGAAAGGGAAAAATCTGACCATTTTCTTAACACCAACAACTAGGTCAGATATTTAACCTTTTAGATTCTCCAGGCTAGGCAAGAGGATTTTCTTTAAAATGACAGGGTTCCTTCATTCCAACTCAACTCATGTAAATGAAAAGCAGAGTATGGGCTGGCATTGTCACACTGAATTATTAAAAACTGCTTCAGTGGACTCTGAAAATGTGATGATACAGGTCGGAGCTGGGAAGTGATCCCCACGGCACACCAGGCAGCCTCGGCTCCATCCTTGGGCTGCGAGTACGGACGTAGACCACCCAGCCAAGAGGAGAGAGGCTCCAGGGCTGAATTATCGCAGGTGGGTTCTGCCTCCCCTTCCAAGCTGCCCTTCACCAGCAGCCACCTCACCTATTTTCTTAGAAGAGAGTGGGAATTAGATGGCTAACGCTGCCTCTGTTCTCTGAGAGGAGCCAGCCAAGGTCACGACTTCTGGCCCAGTCTTCAAGACATCCATGTCTTCCCCAGAATGTTTGCGGAGGGAATGGAAGGAACCTCCTTCTTAGGAAAAGAAAGGAGTTGCCTTGGAGGAAAACCCTTGACACAATCTAAAAGTAGAGATGAAGGAGGCAAAGGGATTATTCACTTTGACTCTAGGAAGTGGCCTGTGAAGTGGGTGCCTGGTGTTGGCCCCAGACATTGTGGTTTCAAGCATCTGACACTGCAAACAGGGAACTGTCCAAGGAAAGCGTCTTTGCTTCAGGGGCTCAGAAAATTAATGAGTCTAGTCATACAAATTATCTCACCATTACTGCCCTTCTGGTTATGTAGGACACTCTCACGTTATCTCAGTGAGAAGAGCAGAGAGTTAGTAGTGATCTTTAATCCAGTGCTTTCTGGACAACTTTGAAACTTCTAGTAGTTGAAATTTTCATGTAAATTTCAAAAGCACAGCCAAGCACATTGTCATAGAAAGGGAAGTTGAGGATCATCTGAAATGCCTTACAAACTCACGTTCTAGGCTGCACCTTAGAGAAGGGACCACGATTTCTGGTAAACAAAGATGACTGATGCTCAAAACATTCTAGATGCTTCAGACAATTTCATTTTGTTGCTAAGTATTTTGTTTTATTTGGCTTGTTTGTTAAGTTATGGAAAAGCTCCAGGCCTCATTATTTGCCTTTCCCTAGATTATCAAGTCCACATATATTAAATGGTGAAATTGTTTTGGAATAAGTACAAATATGAGTCCACAGCTCAGAAGTGGAGCTGTGGGTAGAGCAAGTCTGTACCTCATGCGGACTCAGGCAACAATCAGAACCGTAGCAAGTCAACATACCTGCTGCGGTGCTCGTAGCTCCCCTTACACCGGAACTTGTGTGCAGGGAAAACAGTGAAAATTCCTTCTTCCGAACTGAAATATTGCCACTTAATTCCAGGGTTGGATTTCAGGTTGTCTGCAAGAACTGGAGGAGGGAGGAAGGTGAAATACAGCCACCAAGTCCGCAGTCTGCAGGCCGCATTGTGAGGGCATCTGTTCTGCATAAACTGCTTGTAGTTTGAAGAAACCCCACTTAGATACAAGGTTGTAAATTTTTTGTAATTTTCTTTCTGCCTCTTAAAAAATGCCCCAGGACTAAAAAATGTGATGTGTAGAAAATGTGATGTTTCAGTTAAGTGAAGCTATTATTCTTAACATTGTTCAGTGACATTACATGTCCTGGATTATTTTTACAGCACAAATGACGTATTTGCATGACTCTCCCTCCTCCATGGGCTGCTCCCTGCTGGGCAACGCGAGCTGCTTGCTGGCCTGGGTACATTCTCTAGCTGTGAAAACCCAATATGTTAGCAGGCCGTCTCCAGATGGATTAGACTGTTGCCTCAACCTTGTCTCACTTCATTCAGGAAATAGCAACATAGTATCCGAAGGCCAGAACCACAATCATTCAGCAAAGCTGTTCAACTTACGGGGTAGGTTATGTGGGCTTTCCTTACATCCTCATTTCACCTACAAAACACCCAGGATATGGTGGTTTTATTAGCTCTTTGGAGTTGAGAAGATGTGTTTGGAGTGTGTAAGACTGGTTAAAGACCTCATCAATTAGTGACTCAACTGGCAGCCACACCTGGGTGTCCTGGCTCCTGTGTCCCCTGCATCACGCGACACTGCTCTGCTCTGTGTGTGCTGCAGACCCACCAGCTCTGTGAAGCCTCTCTGACCCTCTCCCACAATCAGTCACCCTCTCTGAGCTCTCGCGCCCTTCTGCTCAGCTCCATGCCAGCTCAGCTCATCGTGCTCACTCTGTACAGGTCAAACCTTTACATGCTGCAAGATGGAGGAGCAAAAAGCAAGCCTACTGTGAAGGCGGGTCCATAGCAGACTTATTTAGATGGAAGTGGCAGAAGGAAACTTGGTGGAGAGGGGACTCTGAGCAAAGGGCAACCACAGGGACGCAGGAGAAGCATCTGATCACAAGCTGCATTAGCTTTGAACACCACTGCTGCAAAACGGATCTGTTCACAAAAGCTGGCTCTGACAATGACAACAGACTTATCTCGACTACAGAAAAAAGGCTTTCACTCAGGATTATTTCATTAATTTTTAACAAATTTATCAGTGACGTGTGGTCTTATCTCCGTGTAAATGAGGACACAGAAGCTTAAAGAAGCTGAGTGGCACTTCACACCACATGCCTGCTTACAGCACCTGCCACCATCTGAAGTGATCTTGTTTGTTTTATGCCAGTTGATTCTTCTCTTGCCCCTTTTTTCACTCCCACTGCACTGGGAACATGAGCTTGCCTCCCCAGAGCCTTGACCAGTCCACACATAGTGAACGCATGGTGGGCCTCTCTGTCTCTCAGCTGGAACACAGCTCTTCTGAGTCTAATGTACTCTTGTCAAATTCTTCTACCCTAAATATTAAAGGGTAGACTAATTATTGTTTTTATACCATACATAACACCTGGGATTAAAATTCTGAAAGGGGACCTGATGAGATCTGCATGGCACAATGGGGGTGAAGGCTCCCGGGGAGTCAGAAGGCGGGTGCAGCAGGTGAGTTAGCTACCCATCTTCCAGGGCTCCAGGAAGTCAAGACGCTGGTCCATTCCATGACCCTCAAGCCCAGCACAGTGGCTGACCTGCCAAGGCAGCATATTATATTAGGGCACTTAATTTCGACTGAGGGCCTCGTCTCGGGTGTGAAATGGCCACCTGTTGCTCACGGCGTCTCCACTTCCATCCTCATAGCCACGCACCTGTGACCAGTTCTTCCGCATGTGTTCTCATCCTACTGAGGCAGGAAACTGCTTTGTGGGATGTAGGTAAAGAGGTCAGAAAGACCATGTTCTCACCTGCAGTCTAATGAAAACCTCACAAGATGCAACCCGTGTGGGGATGAGGAAGTGAGCAGGTACAGAGGTGCCGGCTCTGTTGGATGGGGCCAGAGGCCATTCTCTAATTCATCAGAGGACAGAGCATATGGTGTGTGTCATTTGCTGCTGCCTGTGTGAAGGGACACAGAGTGACAACGTGTTCAGCTCCTGTCCCATTCTCTGCTGGATGAGGCTCACTATTTTTAAAGTCTTACTTACTTAGCAGAGTCTTCCTGCCATTGGCAACATGTGTCTGAAGGCTATTTTTTTGAGCCATCACAAACATTTGAATCGCTTTCCAGACACTAACAAACATGACAGTTAAAACACGCAGTCCACGTTGAAATGCAGCAGCACCTTGATTTTCAGGAGGGGCAGACTCAGGGCTGGCATCAGTGCCAGATCCAACTGTTAAATGGAACACTCCAAAGCAAAGATAGAGATGTGGTCAACAGACCTCATTTCATGCTGATCATTAACAATAACTTCCAAAGAAGAGATGCTGGGACAGCTCACGACTCTGCTGTGGAAGTGCCACCTAGTGCCACCTCTGCTAACCCACTGACTCCAGCACCATGTGCCCAGGCCAGGGCTAGACAGGGTCATCTCTGGGCAAGGCTGTTGAACAAAACCAAGAATCTATTCTGGAAACATCTGACACAAGGCGCAGCCACTCCCATGCTAATTTAACTCTCCCCTCAACACTCCTGTCTTCTGATGTGCACTGCAGTTTCAGGTGTTTACATCAAATCCAAATGGCATGAGACACACAGACACACAGGAACACTCCAGAATTCCCATTTGTCCTCTATTCCTCACTACTGATTGACCAGATCTCTGCATTAAGGCGTTCCTTACTCCTGGCTCAATGGTCAGTCAACTTCTGTAAAGGGTTGGACAGAGACACTTCTGCCTCTGTGCCCACATGGTCTCTGTCACCACGACTTTGTTCTTGTAGCATGAAGGCAGCCAGAGTCTGAAGACGAAAGAGCCTGGCTATGTCCCAATAAAACTTGATTCACAAAAATCAGTGGCAAGCTGAATTTGGTCAGTGGCCCTCCAACAAAGCTATGCAAAATACACTGTGCAGGACTTAAAGCTTTTCCAAAGCACAGTGCTTTTGGCAAGTAGCTCCCTTACCATCCCCAGATGCCCCCAACATCCATAACAAGCCAGCTGTAGCACATTTTGTCCTCATAAAAATCCTGGGAGCAAAACTTATCATTTCCAAGTTCCAGATAAGGAAACAGGCTCGGGGAGCTCTGACACATCTGAGGTTTAACGGCAGGCGAGAAGGGCATGAGAGTCCAGCCAGCCTGTGACCACAGTGCCTGTCTTCTCCCTCCTGGGCTGATGGGGCTGCACAAGGACGTGGGTGAGGCTGACCCATCTGCCTCCAGGGCCCGCAGTGTAACCTTGATCTCACCTTTACATGCTCTGCAGGCAGCTGTGCCAAGCCCAAAACGAAAGGCAAACATTGCCTTTGGAAGTGAAGAAAAGCGCAGTGACCTCATCTAAAAGTAACATCTGTAACAATAAACAGGCTGCAGTGAACTATTAAAAGGGCAGCCATTGGGAGCAAGAATGTTTTAAAAATAAATCAGAACTCAGAGTGCATGTTATGTTTGGTCTCACCGCAAAAGACCATTCTGGTTGCCTACAATAATTCCAACACTACAGTGCAGCGTCTGGCAAAGTTTCTCAAGTTCTCCTGTTCAGGACACCTTTGGCATCTGATTAAATTTCACCCATTATCTGGTGCTAGCTGAAAAAGATGGATGTGAAGGTAATGAGGCCTCGAGGGCCCAGAAGTCACCCATCACTGCAGTGTGCGTCCCCGTGGGGCCCCTCTGACCAGCATGGAGGTGAATGAGAGCCATACTACTATCCACACGGGTGACTGGAGGGGGTATCCCTATCCATGCGAGTCAGTTAGGTGTCTGGCTGCTGGACGGCTCGGGCGGGTGTCCAACCACAGGTCCCACACACTCTTTCCTCGAAAATGCTGTACGCCATCCAGGAAGAAAGCTGGGCAGACACCCAACCTGTCCGCATGATGCACAGAGTTCAACTTTCAAGCTATTCACAGGTCTGTATGTGTTAAGATCATTCTCCACACTGCTCTTCAACAGATAGTGAAGGAGCAACAAATGCTTTCTCTCACTGAAGTGTGTCCCCAGCTGGAAGTTACTGCATCTCTGAAATCATGACCAGAGCTGCTCTTCCCCTCTTCTACTCAGCATTGTCCAATGACAATGGGTGAGGTGTAGGCCTTGGACCCTGGATTGGCATTGTTATGGGTGAGGTGTAGGCCTTGGACCCTAGACAGTCATTGTTATAGGCGAGGTATAGGTCTCCCACCCTAGATTGTCACTGTTAGGGGTGAGGTGTAGGCCTCCGACCCCAGATTCTAAGACTTTGTGAGTGAGAAATGTACCTGACTCCTCTCGTTGCCCCAAAACCAAGTTTTCCAGTTCTTTCTTCCCAGACACATGCTCTGGGGACTAGAATCTGTAGCAACAGGCTGAAATAATCTTTACTTTTTTCCATAAATTCTAAAATCTTATTTTTCTATTGCCAAATCCAATAAAAAATAAATACAAAGACCGTATCAACATTTGCAGTAGAAGCAATGATAATTTCAAATGTGTCTTAAAATGCTAAACATTCCCTTCTCCATACACCACGGCCTCAGGTCAAGGTTTGTCAGTGCAACCAGTGCACCACAGGTAAATAGGGGTGAAAAGCTTGACCCTGTGATGACACCAGGGGTCTGTACCTGTCGAAATGTATTAACTGTATGTGTAAAACGTGTTAAGGTTATCGGATGTCAATTATACCTCAGTAAAGCTCTTTGATAACAAACCTGAAAAGTTACTGAGTTGTCATAGAAAACAGCTTCATATATAGTGTTATTTTAGCCCCATGTCGTAGATGAAGAACTAACTTGATTAAGGCCATCAGGCCACAGTGTGACCCCACTGACAGAGGTGCCCATGCTTCCATGGCCCTGGCTCTTCTCAGGACACCACAGTTCTTCGGTGCCAAGAAATACGGGAGAAATGAGTGAGCAGTCAACAAATAAAAAGCTCCCTGAGCATTCTTGAAAGGCCGAATAAATACATGAACAGGCAGGTGCTTCTTAATCAAAACAATAGGGCGTATTAGTTTGTAAATATACAATGTAAATAAAGACAATTAAGGAGACACTTAACAAGAAGAAATGATTTTATAACTGAAATAAGACACAAGGCTAAACTCAGCTTATGATTTCCAAAGGGAAAAACTGAACTGCCAGAGCTGGCAAGTGCCAGCTGGGTGCTGGATGGACGGAGTCTGCCCCTGCCCCACCACCCAGCTTACACTGCGTAGAGGGCAGTCAGCAGTAACTACCGGCTGTGTGACTCTAAGCGGCCTTAAACGTGAAGTAGCATGTTTTACATAAGAGATGGAGTTTTTTATATGAGTGAGGGACTAAAGAGTGGAGACCTCTTAATACTTTGTGAGTGCTCAAGGGGTACAGATGTAAGCCTTACCTGTCCTTTATTTTTCACTGTTAACTAGAACAACCATTAGAAAGCCATTTGGAAATGGCCTGGAGCTATTTGCAGTTTCTATTTAACTCAGGCTAATAGTTATCAACTAGAAAAAAGACCCTGATAAATCAGAATGGACTGAAAATGGACAGATTTAAGTTTCTGTCAAGCTGTCAGATGTTTAAATTCACTCTCTGTGCAGCATCCAAAAGCTTCTTTCTAAATGTAAACCAAATCTCACTGTTGCCCAGCTTAAAACCTTCTAAAGGTTTCCCACTGCACTACATCCAGCATTAATAAACTCCCAACTGGCTATAATGAAACTTATACCAAAAAGGGGGAAAGGGGACATTGTCACTTCATACTGGCTCAGATAGGCCAGCACGACAGGACTGCCAACAGTGACCTAGCCCCATTTACACGTCCAAACTGTACCAGGAGAGGTTCTTCAGATAACACGATGGAGGAGACTTCATGTCAGCCTTTAAAATCTGAGGACCCACCACAGGGAGCTCACTGTGATCTCAGATGAACAAGAGGAATTGTTTTCTCATCTCAAATTTTATGTTAATTTTGGGGCAATTATTAAAATGTCTTCTACTTCAAACCCTTAAAAGCAGGAATGATGCCTAGTTGCTTATTTGGATAAACCCTGCAGACCAGGTAGCCAGTGGAAGTTGGGCTTGGTCCTAAAACTTTTGCTTTTGAATTTTGCTGCAGACTGTGTAACACAAACCTCTGTCTTTGGTTGTACATTTAGGACAATGCTCCTCCAATCAACTCTGTAAAAGAGGATCTTAACAATTTCTGTGCCATGAAAGCTTTGGTAGTCTAGAGATGCCAGAATCTTTTCAATGCATGAGAAGAAAACATACAAAGAAAATACCCAACAATAAAATAGTTTTCAAAGTATCAAAAATCTAAGTTTACAGCAATATGTGTATATCTGTATTAAGATATTAATATATATAAGAAAGATTTAGTGATAGGTCTAATACTTACCATAATATGGAAACTGTAATGAGCAGACGTTGTATTTTATGATGGAAATAGTTACGATTTCTTTGCTAACAAAATCACTGGTATAACAAGTACACTGAGGATTTTGTCCAAATTTATAATTGAATTAGAAGTTAATTAAAATAACGATCTAATTTATTTAACATCCAAGTTCATGAACCTCTTTATTATTATATCCAAGATCCCCCTAGAAGGGGGCAGGGTCTGCTTGTAGCTGAGGGACATTCTTGCTGATTTTAATGCTCCCACAAGTTAAAGATCTACCTGCGGTCAGGTGCAGGGGCAGCTGATCTTAATGCCAGCTACTCAAGAGGCTGAGGAGGGAAGATCGCTGGAGGCCAGGAATTCCAGACCAGCCTGCAACACAGAGATCCCACCTCAAAAAATAAACAACAACAAAAAAAAAAAAAAAAAAAAAAAAGGAAGGAGGAGAAAGAAGAAAAAAAGGAAAAGAAGGAGGGGGAGGGAAAAAAGAAAACGAGAAAAAGCAAAGGTGATTTCCCTGTGAGGACAGCTATGTGGTGACCGTGACTATGAAGCTCCCCTGCATGCAGGGGCAGGGAAATAATAGATACTTGTTTCCAAGATCAGCACTGCCTCTATTTTATATTAATTACTTTGTTCACAGCAACTCAGAAAAGTTCAAAATAACATTGAAGTTGTTTACATATATGGACAAAACAACTGATGAGATACAGGGCAGAAAACCCAGTCTTCTTTCCTTAAACCTGCTCTACCAACTAAAAATTCCCAGGGTGCCGCGAAAATGACAATCAGCAAAGAAAGGGATGAGATTTAAATAAAAATCATACTTATAGGCCAGGCATCAATCTAGACATTTTGTTTATGTATTTTTGAAATATTACAATTTGTTTTATAAAGTCAATGTAGCTACTGTCATTTTATAGAGGAGACAACTGAAGCTGAGACAGGTGACTTCACACAACAACATATAGATATTAAAATTGTAAGAGGCAGGCCAGGAGCAGCAGCTCACGTCTATAATTCCAGAGCTTTGGGAACCTGAGGTGGAGGATCTGTTGAGGCCAAGAGTATAAGACTAGCCTAGGCAACATAGTGAGACTCCATCTCTGCAAAAAAAATGATTAGCTGGACACGGTGGCAGGTGCCTGTCGTCCCAGCTATCTAGGAGGCTGAGCCAGGAGGAGGTCTTGAGCTCAGGAGTTTGAGTTTATAGTGAGCTGACTGCACCAGGACTCCCCAACACATGGCATACTAAACGCTCTGGATAATACTAACATGTGTGCCTCAGCTTCTCTGGCTCCAAATGCCTGATTCCATTTTCTCTATCTACATCTAACTAGTTCTTATGCTGGCAGCCTTTCCAGTCAAAACAACGTGCCCTTTAAACTCCCTGCCTGCCCTCAAACCAACCCACCTGTGGGAAAGAGATGGCCTATACTTGGCCTGTGACTTTTGTCTTCTCAACAGTATTACCTCCCAGAGGTAGAAACAAACAGAAAATGCTGGAGACGAGAAGCCTGTGGCCTCCCGCTGCAGGGAGCTCTAAACTTCGATGCCCAATGCCACTCAGAAACACACATCCAGCTGCCACCTCCCTCAGCTTGCTGAATGGAAAACATAGGGGCTGACACAGAGGGACAGACGCACACACTACACCCACGACACTACACACACTACACATACAACACACACACACATTTTCTCCATAGATCAGAATTTACTCAGCACCTTTCAGTGATATTCTGAACAATAACAAACATTTTTGGGGGAAAATATGTAAATCCGTGTTCTGAGGACAGCAAACAAAATTCCCATCACCATGCTCTGGCACAGTTCCTACTCCTCACTGTCTTGCCACATGCCCATCCTGGAGGCCACATTTCGGGGACCACCAGGTTTTGTCAGGCTGCTCCAGGAGCCATCAGCAGAGTGAGTCCAGGCCACCTGCTGGGCACCTAGCTAAGGATTTTCTGGGCACATCAGTCAGTACAACAACCCAATGAAGTAGGTTTATTTATTATTCAGGAAACCAGGGCATGAAAAGGTTAACTTTCCAAGTATATAATAGCTAGCAAGAGATATAATTATTACCATTTTATAGGTAAGGACATTCTGGTTCACAAAGGGAGGCTGCCTTTAATCCATAGTCCTGATGAGACCTAAACTACACTGCTTGGTGCTTCTGCTGCCATACCAACCATGACCCTAGGGCCCATCAAGAAAGTCAACTTAGTGACAGCTGACCAAGGCTGCTTCTAGAACAACCCACCCATCCTGTCCTACCTCCTAGTATGTATTGTGGCCTAATACTAAGGAGAGGGCAACTCCAATGTCTGACTCACACTCACAGCTCTTCATGTCCATCTGTCTTTCACTCTCAGGTCAGTAAAAGGCTCAGAGAATCCATAGTGAACTTTTAGGACACTTGAGATAGTGAGGATTCTCCACTTTTCTTCAGTCCAGAGTGACTTTTAGGATACCCTGAGATTAGTGAGGACCCTCTGCTCCTTTTCAATCCAGAGTGAACTTCTAGGTACCCTGAGATTAGTGAGGACCCTTTGCTCTTCCTCCTTTCTTGTAGGGCACTCCCAGGGTATCCCAAGGTCCAAGTGCTCTTTAAGCATTCACAGAAGGAATAAAAGAAAATTAACAAACATGTAGTTCTCAAGCCCAGTTGATCGGCACAGTTTTTGAAACCCACAGATCCCCAAACTTTCCCAAGATAACATTCTGATTCTCTAGGTCTAGGCTGGGGACCAAAGAATAGGTCTGCTTGTTTGTTTGCAAAGCACCCAGGTGACTCTGATGGTAAGCTAGGTTTGGGATAAGTAACCCACAGTGTTAGGTTCTAATCAACTTGGCTATTTACTTAGTTTCTTACACTGTCTTTAGCATATCAACATTTTCAAGTTTCTGTAATTCAAAGAAAAAATATTAGCAGCAGGAATAACAATAAAAACCTTCCTATGTGCTAAATTTTCAGTGACCTTTCCCTTTGTCTCAGCCAAGTGACCTGGAAGAGTGGCCTGCACCAATTTCTGGTTTGTGATACCCATCCACCCCACGTCTCCCCACTTTACTCATGCCACAGGCCCTCTCCACCACCCACCCACCACTTGTGGACGACCCCAATGGTCAGCCCAAATGCCGCTTCTCTCTAGTCAACAATAGATTCCTCTACTTCCCACAAAGCTCTGTTGCTTCCCTTTCTTAAAATCTGTCAGTTGGTTGCCCTCAAGGTAAAAAACAAGTCAACGTAAAACCAAATCAAAACCAAGCAAATCTCCTCAGAATGACATAAATGGCCCGTCAAGATCTGGCTTAGCACTATGCTCACTTTCTGAAACTTGCCCCCCTTTAAACAATCATCCATTCTAGCTGCACGTTTTACAGGTTCTGGAACAGGTGCTTGCCATGAGCACATCCCTGAATTAACTCCTGCCCATTTTTAAGACCCGGCTTGGAGCTCAGAGCCTGGGCCACATGCTCTGGCCTAGAAGCGAGAGCTGTGCTGTGACCATTCGTGTCTGGTTCCCATCTTCCTCCCCGCCCCCCTGTGCACATGCAGGACACGACTACATCACATGTTCTCTGAGGGTGGCAGCTCTTTCACCATCTGGGTATCTGGCAGAGGGACTTGCACACACTTGTCATTTGGGAGATTCTCCTTATGACAGCAAGAGAAAGGCCACATGTACTCTGGGTCTCAAGCTTGGGTAACCAGAAAAATGAAGCTACTGACAACTGACATATTAGAACACAGCCAAGGCGGAGGTCTGAGTGCAAGAAGATTATTTATAATTTGACTTTAGGTATCGAGAGTCTCAAGAGTCAGGCAGAGAGCAGCAGTGGAGACACGTCTTCATCAGGAATGTCTGTCTCAGGGAAGCCAGCACTGGCGAGGTGCATTTTGATGTTAGTAGATCAGTCATTTTTCTGACTATTTCTCATCTGTAAAATGAAACTGATACTTACCCCTGGACTCCATGGTAAGAATAAAGTGAAAGTATAAAATGGTTTGTGACGCACCGAGCAGCAGTCAGCTGACTTCTTCACGCGCGCTGTGTTTGGATGTGGAGGTGGGAGGCTCCAGTCCACTTGTACAGCCTGTGTCCCTCTGCACACCTGGGACTCTGGTGTATGTGTGGATCTGCTGCTCAGCTAAGGAAACCAGTGCTGCCTCACAGCAAATCACAAACCCAATCTTGTCTTCACTGAAGTCCCTCAGAAGCCTTGATTATTCCATTATAAAGATGAAGAAACAAAAGCAAAAAGAAAATCCTAGAACCTTCCATCCTGTTATTCAATAAGAAGTTACTGTGTACCTGTTGTGGGTGAGGCATAGTCTCAGACACTTGGCATATAATAAACAAAAAGAAGCACAACGTCAAGTAGATACACAAATTAAAGCTCTATAATAAAATGTGGCCTAAAGTAATAACAAAGAGTTGTTGCTGAACTGTGTAACTCTGCAGGACCACCTCAGTGCATGCAAAGATTATTTTACACTATGCCATAGTCCATTAATGGTGCAATAGCATTCATTATATCTAAAAACCCAGTATACACATCTTAATTGAAATGCTGAAAATGCTCACAATCATCCAAGCCTTCAGTGAGCCATACTGCTTTGCAGGTAGAGGGTCCTGCCTCCATGTTGGTGCTATTAACGGACATGAGTGAGGGCTGCTAGGACTGGATGACTGTGCAGATTTCTTAGGATGACAGTGAAGTGAGCCACATTGATCAACTCTTCCTCTCACGAAAGCTTTCTCTGTTTGACAGCATTTTACCCAGACCAGAACTTTTTTTCTTTCAAAATTAGAGTCAATCCTCTCAAATCCTGCTGCTGCCTTATCAGCTAAGCTGATATAATACTCTAAAGCATGCCTTTGTTATCATTTCAACACTATTCACAGCAATTCATCGGGTATAGATTCCATTGTAGGAAACCACTCTCTTTGCTCGTTCATAAGCAGCAACCAGGTCACATCTTCAGGTTCCTCTTCTAACCCCAGTCCTCTGGCTATTTCATCACATGCAGCTCCCTCCTCCACGTAAGTATTGAACTCTCAAAGTCATGAGGGCTGCAATCAACTTCTTCTAAACTCCTCTTAGTGTTGACATTCTGACCACTTTCCATGAATCCCAAATGTTCTCAGTGGTGTGTAAAATGGTGAACCTTTGCAGAGGTTTTTAGCATACTCTGCCTAGATCCACCAGAGTCCCTATCTAGGGCAGCTACAGCCTCACAAAACATGTTTCATAAATAATAAGACTTGAAGGTCAACATTACTTCTTGGCTCATGGGCTGAAGAATGCTGTGTCTGAAGCATGAGAACAATATTTACTTTTGCCATATCTCCTTCATTGGAGCTCTGGGGTACTGTCAATGGGCAGGGATACTTTGAGAGGAGTTTCTTTTCTGAGCAGTGGTCCCAGTATTGGGCTTAACTATTCAGTAAACCATGATGTAAACAGATGTGCTGTCATCTGAGCCTCATTGTTCCATTTATAAAGCATAAGCAGAGTAGACTGAACACTATTTTTTGATTGTAGTTGCCATTGTTGTTTGGCAGGACCAGGCTGGATTCAAACCTGCTAGCTCTGGTGTATGTGGCTGGCACTTTAGCCGCTTGAGCTACAGGCGCTGAGCCACTTTTTTTTCTTTTTTTTCCAGAGAGTCTCACTGTCACCCTGGGTAGAGTGCCGGGACATCATTGCTCACAGCAACCACAAACTCCTGGGCTCAAGTGATTCTCTTGCCTCAGTCTCCCGAGTAGCTGGGACTATAGGCACTGCCATAACGCCCAGCTAGTTTTTCTAGTTTTAGAAGAGACGGGGTCTGGCTCTCGCTCAGGGTGGTCTCAAAATCCTGAGCTCAAGCGATCCTCCCACATGGGCCTCCCAGAGTGCTGGAAGGAAGAGCATGAGCCACCACACTCGGCCCATTTTTGGCTTGTGATTTAAAGTGAGAGTCAAACAACTCTCCCTTTGCATGACTTCATAGATGCCATTGTAGGGCTATTAATTTGCCTAAACTGCAGTATTTTTGTCTCAGGGAATGGGGAGGCTTAAGCCAGCAGAGGGAAGGAGAGCGTGGAGCCCCATGGTACAGTGAGCACACACACGTTTATCAGTTAAGTTTCTGCCTCACATGGGAGCAGTCTGTGGTACCCAAAACAGTTACAGCAGCAACATGGAGGTTCACTGGTCACAGGTCACCATGGCAGATACAAAGACAATGAAAAAGCATGAAATGTTGCAAGAATTAGCAAAATGTGACACAGGGCTACAGAGTGAGCCCGGAGGAACACCAGGCTTGCTGGCCAGGGGTTGCCACAACCTTCACTTGCATAAAAAGCAACCCTTGCGAGGTGCAGTGAACCAGGCAAGCCCGAAGTGACAAACTGGGGCAACTGGTCCTTGCAGTGTGCTGGTGAACTCAACACTACACAATCATTGCCACAGTGAGATGGAAATACATACATACAGAGGGTGCCAAAAAATATATACACATTTTAAGAAAGGAAAAAGCTGTATTCATAATACTCAATGTATACCAATAACATAAGACAAGTACAAGGTACATCAAACACTTCTTGTAACTGCAGAAGTCAAATGTGACTTCAATATTATAAATTTAATACAGTTTTTTCCTTTCTTAAAATGTGTATTAATTTTTGGTACCCTCTATACATGCATAAGAATGGTCAGGATACATCTGTTAAGTTAAAAAATGGCACTCATTATGAATATAATGTGATGTGGAATAAGCGTGGTTTGTGTGTCTATATACACACATATGTCAATATACAGCCAAGATCATCTGAAATTGGTGCAATAGGGTTTTTATGAGAAACTATAAGGAAGACCAAATTTTGAAGTAGCCTGCAGTATAGGGATAGAGCTTGAAGGGGATATAGGGACAAAGAAAAGAGCCCTGTTTATTCTTTAACATCTATGTGTGTATATACAGACACAGACATATGATTACAAACCAAGTCACGTAAGGTCAAACAAGAATCTCGAATTCTGCATGATTAAATAATTTTCAGATGTTCCATAAATAATGACCACAATTTTTATGACACAAAGCTCTAGTAATTGACATAAAAAGGAATGAGAAGTATCTAGCTTGGTTGACTTATTTTAGGTCAAATGTGGCTTTCTCATTGCATTGCTACTAGGAAAATTTTGTTAATGATCACAGCACTGATAATTTTCACAGTATTTTAAAGGAAAGAGAAAGTCCTTCAGCACATGGCTACCCCCTGCCACTCACAGAAGGGAGTGATAGGGCCAGTGATGGGAATGATGGGGCCGGTGATGATGGCAGCACTGGGCCATCTGCATGCCCTACAGCCTTCACCTCTGTACCACAACTTATAATGCCCTTGCACTGTGAATCCTGCTTCCCAATGCAGACTGCAACATTATCAAGATTGAAGTTTACAACTCAAATGGTATTTAAATCAAATGCAATAAAGTATAGACACCTTTTCAGAGAGAAAGACTAAGTCCTACCTCCACTCTTGCCTCAAATGCATAAATCAAGAGAAAAAGACACACTTTCCTTGGACCCTTTCAATAAACTCTCTTTTAGGGATCAGGCTGTGCACAAACAGCTCAGCAAGAATTTAAAAGAAAAATAAAAAAGAGATAGAGAGAGTGAGAAACTAGGGATAAAAGCAGATAAGAGCTCAGTACAGCATTGCTGGCATCATGTAGAGTGACACATGCTGTCAAACTTCAGTTATTTGAATAGAGTCGGGGGCAACGAATTGAGTTAGAGAGCAGAGGTCTGGCGGGGAGGTGTAAGAAAAGGAACATGTGTGTGTTGGATGGATGGACAAGGGACCCAGTCTTTGATAAATGAAGCTAAGAATGGTTCATAATTTATGTGAGTCTGTTTCCAGCTAGTCTGAAAGGCAAACTGAAACTGTGCCATCATTTAGGGGCCCACTGATACATTATGCAGTCCAAATGAGCATAAGGCTGGATATCTTACAGATGTAAATGTCAGACATGTGATGACCCATGGAGAGCACATCAACTCTGCTCTGAAAATGGGGACTCTGAGGTCACCTCTTTCCATCTCCACTCCTCTCACATTGCAAAAGACTGCTGAAGTCTGTGGACTCTGGGACGCTGCTGCTGCCCAGCTGAACGTCACAGCACTTCTGACACAGGCAGTCAGCTTTCACAGACCTGGACATTGCCAGAATCTGTCTGTAAATAGAGCTGTGTCAACCATGCTGAGAACAACTCTTGTTATGTGGTAGGTTACACTTGAGACATGTTCTCAGAAATACCAAAATTCAAGGTCTGATCTGTATATATTTTCCTCTGCTCTTCCCACCCTCCAAGTATTCAAACTATCTCATCTCTTCCTTAACAAATAATGAAATAAATCAGCATTTTGTTGGGCTTCCTGATTGTTTGAGCAGCTGGTTTCTACTCTAAACCCTTAGTAACAGAAAGTAGTCTATGACTGGTAGGTCTGCAATGCTTTTTCCCTGGTTCTCGCACTCAGCGGACAAGAGAATCACTAAGGAGGGAGCGTCCCTATGATCCCAGCTCTTGTCTTAGGGGGTCTCTCTGTCCTGTCCCCAAGATCACAGCTCTCACCTTATGCGGTGTCTCTATCCCCACCATCTTCCTTCCCTCCTCTTACCATGAACAGATGCCTTGTGCTTGCAGAGTCTCCCCTGGTAACACCAACACCTCTCACCTGGCCATCTATCACCTTTTCTCTACTAGATTATTCTCCTCTAGCACATGAACTTGCTGTGATTTCTCTCAATTTAGAAACATCTTCCTGACCCCTGTGGCCCGGCAGCATCTTTCACATAAACCTCTGGAGTTTTGTACATGCTCAGGAGCTCTGCCCGCTAGGATCAGCCTTTCTGTCCATCATCTTCCCAACAGCCCTCACCAAGCTCTCCAGGGGCTTCCCAGCTATGCTCTGTGGCTGTTTTTCCAACCCTCCATCACACTGTCCTAATCCACAGACTCAATCTCCACACGTTTGTTGAGATGTTTTCTTCACTTGGCTCTTCAGCTCCTTCCACCAGGACACTCGCAGGCTACTTTTCCCCACTGCACTCATCATCATCTCCCACACTATTCCCTTAAGACGTGTATCTCTCGGAACCTGGATCAAAGCCCTTTGCTTTGTTCTCAGATCTTGACCCAGTATAAAAGAGCATGTACCATGAAGAAGATATCTCGTGAGCATTTGCTGAGTGCCTTCAACTGTTGGGGCCTGTTGGCTGCACTTGATGGGCAGAAAACCATTCTTCCAGAGTGGCCTGAAAACTGTCCAGGTACCCACTAAGAAAAAGGACCTACAGCTATTTTTGATGAGGAAGCCAGATCCCAACAATGTGCTCCTCATCAGAAACTAGGGACACACATAGGACCAGGCTGTGAGGATGAGGCCCAGCTGCAGCAGCTTCCAGATCTACCAGGTCCAACTCACAGAGGAGCCTCTCTGGACTCCACATGAGCATACCCCATCCTCAGCCTGCCCTCTGCTGCCATCCTCTCACAGCCAGGAGTGGGTGGAGCCTCATGTTAGGAAAAGTGCTCTCTGCTAGAAAGGAGTCAAGATGCATTTGAAAGCAAATCTATAATTCTCAATGAATTAATTTATTTTTTTTGTATTTTATTTTTATTTTTTTGAGATAGAGCCACAAGCTGTCACCCTGGATAGAGTGCTGTGGCATCACAGCTCACAGCAACCTCCAATTCCTGGGCTCAAGTGAGTCTCCTGCCTCCGCCTCTCAAGTAGCTGGGACTACAGGTGCCCGCCATAACGCCCGGCCATTTTTTGGTTGCCGCCATCATTGTTGTTTGGCGGGTCCGGGCTGGATCCGAACCCGCCAGCTCAGGTGTACATGGTTGGCGCTTTAGCCGCTTGAGCCACAGGCGCCGAGCCATGAATCATTTATTTAAAATTAGGAAAATTAATAAGGAAATAAAAATACCCCACTATTCCACCACTAAAAGATAACTACTAACATTTATGTGTGGATCCTTCTAGATCTTGCATAAATAATGCACTAATTAAAAAAAATAATTTAGATACACATCCCACAATTTAGCACGAATTATAAAAATTTTAACTACATACAATGTTGGATTACATCATGTTTCTGAAACATTTTTAAATCTGGTCCTATTCAAAGGCCTCTAGACCTAGCAACATCTCTTGTATTACTGAGCATTTTTTATGGGAAATAACTAAACTTGGGAACCCAGACAGTCTAGTTCTAGCTTGGGCCCAGTGCCAGCTGAGGGATATTCCACAGCTGATTTCCTCTGCCCATTCCATGCCCTCATCTATTTTCTAAATAAAAAATATTCCCGACTTGGCGTCTGTGGCTCAACAGGCTAAGGTGCCAGTCACGTAGACCTGAGCTGGCGGGTTCGAATCCAGCCCGGGCCCGCCAAACAACAATGACGGCTGCAACCAAAAAAAAAAATGGCCGGGCATTGTGGTGGGTGCCTGTAGTCCCAGCTACTTGGGAGGCGGAGGCAAGAGACTCGCTTGAGCTCAGGAATTGGAGGTTGCTTTGAGCTGTGATACCACGGCACTCTACCCAGGGCGACAGCTTGAGGCTCTATCTCAAAAAAAATAAAATAAAAATAAAGTGAAAAGTGTTATCTTGTGGAAAACATTTAAAAATCCTATAAAATGTGTTGCAGCTTTGCACAAGACAGGTAAACTCTGGTAGGAACTAAGAAGTTTGTTTGAAAGGTGCTCACGGCTGGGTGTGGTGGCTC
>CAUYRH010081584.1:0-64155 GCA_963574655.1 Perodicticus potto
ATTTCTTTTTTTTTGAGACAGGGCCTCAAGCTGTCACCCTGGATAGAGTGCTGTGGCATCACAGTTCACAGCAACCTCCAATTCCTGGGCTCAAGCGAGTCTCCTGCCTCCGCCTCCCAAGTAGCTGGGACCACAGGCGCCTGCCACAATGCCCGGCCATTTTTTGGTTACAGCCGTCATTGTTGTTTGGCGGGCCCGGGCTGGATTTGAACCCACCAGCTCAGGTGTACATGGCTGGCGCCTTAGCCCGTTGAGCCACAGGCGCTGAGCTGCCCCTCCTTATTCTTAATTCTAGCTTGCTGGGAAATTTACGGGGACACAGTCCAAGGAGGAGCAGGACACAGGAAGAAGTCAGGCCTCCTGACAGCAGCCCAGAACCCGCAGGCTCCACCGTGACCGGCGGAGCCTGTCCGTGACACTGAGCAGACTTCAGGCCGCCTTTCACCTCTGCCTGCACTTGCACGTGTCTGACTCGGGTCATGTGTTAGTGGCAAGTTCTCTCAGCCCGAGCGGTTCATGTGCTGTGTTTAATGAGGGAATTCTGTGAGTTGTGGAGCACCTGGCCTCGCCTTCCATGGGCAGGGCCTTTCACCTCTGCCCTCCTCCTTCCCTACGCTGGCTTAGCAAACCGTAAGGCCACAGGCCTCAAAACCTAGAAGTGCTACAGTGCAGACTGGGACACTGAGCTCTGAAGAGCCCAGGACAGCAGCTGAGGACACTGCTGACCACTCAGCAAGGTGTGTCAGTGGGCACCCTGCCTTCCGTGGTACAAATGCAAGGTGGTATGTGGGAAGGGGGCGAGCAGAGGCTTGCAGGGCGCAGCGTCTGCTGAGTGCTCAGCCGGTTTAGGCCCCACACCAAAGCACTCACCTGCACACACAGCTTCACACAGAGGTCAGCCCAGAGAGGGCAAGAAATTTGCCAGAGACCCACAGCAAATAAGCATTAGAACAAGGCTTGGACTCAGGTCTCTGGGACCCCAGGTCCTAATCTCTAATCCACTGAAGGAAAAGTCAAGTCAAAAGGATTGAATTTTAGGATGGGAAAAATCTTACTAACATTTTAGGGCCAGAAAAGTCCATGGGGAGAGAGTCAAGACACAACCCCAGGATCCCAGCCTCGCTGTCAAGCCCAGTAACAGTCTGCACAATGGAAGTACCTGGATTACAGACTACTCTGCTGGACACAGAGCCACGGGGCGGGGTTAGCAGAGGCCGAGTGTCATCTTTCCCAGGGCATCTATCTTCTGAAACAGACAGCTGACCCCAGAATGCATTCTCTGGGCAATGGGAGGGACAGGAGATCTGAGGGACTGGCGGTGAAAGCTGGGCTCATGAATCTACAGGGGCCGTGCTTACATTGACCAGTCAGAAGCAACTCTGCTAATTCCTGAGTCCAAAGGCCAACAGCCTGGGTTTCTCGAGGCCCCACCCAGCTCACCTCCACACAGCCAAGTTACTAAGTTAGGAATGGCACATGTCTTTTGTGTGAAAAGACAATGGCACATGTCTGGCAAGTGGGGCCCTTAGGAAGCTCTCAGTCTCAGGATCCCTGTGGTTCTGGATGATCAAAAAACTCAGGGGTCTGCCTGAAATCACAAGGCAGTGGTTGTCTGGCACCATGTGCTGTGGGTCAGAACAGACCCTAAGGCTGTGGACCTCAGGCAGCATCTGCCAGTCACCCCAGGGCGTAGAAGGAGATGGGCCGTTTTGAAACTGAGCTCTAACGATGCTGAGAAGAGATGAGTAGAAAGCAGGCCACAGCTCTCCACTGCCGGTCACTCACCTGCACCGGAGCACCAGGTGAGGCCGCCTCCTCCTCCTGCCCAGGACACAGCTCCGAGCCGCCCACTCGCTTCAGAGTGTGCCCACCTGCTGGGGCCTGCAACTCTGCATTTCCCCCTCACTCATCCCACACTGCAATGCCGACAACGAGCCGGCGCCCGTCTAGAGCCCTCTCCAATTCCATCTTTCATTAAAAAGGAGAACTGGGCACAAATGCAGAGCTTAGCGATGAGTTCCATGTCACTCACAGACGACTCTCGTGGTGACGGCGCCCCAGCATGACTGACGCTGGCATTGTTATTACTGAGGATTGTTTTCTCAAAAGGGGAGGCATCTCGTTCTTTGCTGGTTCTGCTGGAAGGCAGGTTGCGGCAGGTGTGGTCTGGAGGAAGGGCCAGAGTCCAGGGGTGTGAGCGAGGCATCATGCCAGTGTCACTGGTACTGCAGTACGGACGTAATTAAGAAACTTGACACTGGAATGAAGAAAGAGAGTAACGAGGAGACTCCCAGGTGGTGCCTGACACAGACAACTGGAACTCGGTCTTTGGCATCTGCCGCTCTTCCACTTTGGGTGGGCCTGATACAGTGGAAACATTTCAAAGGGGAACCCATCCTGTCCTAGTCGTCAACTTCTTCCCTTCCCCTGTCAGGGTCTTGAGGCTTCTTAACTTCAGGCTCACATTTTCCACCTTTAAAGGGTTTTTCCTTCATCTCCCAAAACATAAACAAAAACAAAACCGTGCAGCGAAAACACTGGCGTCGTAGTTTGGGGCACGGCCACCAGGTGGCAGCGGTGCCTAAGCTACAGGCTCCCGCCCGGGACGGACACGCGCTGAACTCGCCGCGGGCCGCGTCTGCACAGCGCGTTGCAGACCGCGAACCCTGTGCGGCGCCGTGGGCGTCGCTCCGTCGTCCGAAGTTCCGCGGCTCGGCTGTGACAACTCGACAGCGCCCGGCCAGCTCCAGTCCCACGCAGGGACCCGTCGCGCGCGGCTGGCCCCGGGTTCCTGCACCCAACCAGAATGCTCACCTCGATTTTTAAGAGTCAGAAACTCTGAGCTCTGCCGACAGCTTCAAGTGAAAATCTCTAGATTTTCCGTGCTAGACGTCTGTCTTTTCCCTGCCACCCAGCCCCGGTGCTCTGGGCGTCCCGCAGCTGGGGACGCGTGCCGGCCCGGGCTGCCCTGCCCCCGTTTGTTGTTTAGACAGAGGTCGCGTTTGACCGGAAGGGTGTCGACCTACTAAGTGCTGCTGGAACTCGTCCTACACGCACCTTCTCCTAGGGGGCTCCAGCCAGCCTCCTCCTGGGGCGCCGGTGTCCCCGACGGCTCAGCAGCCCTCGGGCTCCACACTCACCACGGCCGCTGGCAGCGCCGGGCGGCCCTCGCAGAAACCCCGCAAAGGGGTCTGACCTCACCTGAACCACGAAGGGCGGGGCCAAGCACGTGCGCCCGTGGACACGTGACACCACGTGACCCACCCACTCACGTGGCCGGCTGAGCACCCGGAGTTAGACAAGGCGCCGCCGGCTGAGCGCGTGAGCAGCCGTCTTCATCTCAGCATTTCTTGCCGAAGACTGGCATTTAAGAAAAGGATGATCCGGAGTCAGGGCCACGTGTCTGATGCACAGGTGGACTCAGGGGTTGAAAGGAGAAATGGATTTGTGATTTTTGCAAAGTAAAATGTATTGGGTGTTCCCACCCTGCTCTGAATTTGTGAGCACTGACACTTTAGTAACACTCACCGCAAGGACATCCCCTCCACCTTGCCTTCCGGTGTTCAGGGCCGTAAATGTCCTCTATTACACGTGGTCTTTCCTTGGATTTTCCTTTGCCATCTTACATCGAAAACAATGCCTTAAAAGGGAGACTGCCGAGATTTCTGCAAGACTAGTTTCATCTCAAATTTCTCTCCTTTAAGGAAACGGGAAACAGGCCCCTCCTTAACGGGTGGGAGCTGACAGCGTGACTTATTTTGGTAAGTGCAGAGTTCTTCCCTAAAACGTTAGACGTCCCCTCCAGCCCTGAGCACTGCTCTTCTGAGACCACGGCTGTGTTTTAGGAGGGAAGAGATGAGAGAGAGAGGCACAGTGAATGGCTGCGAAGTTATAGAAACATTTGAGCTCCCGTTCTTACTGACCTGGAGGGTCAGGTCTTTTAACTGTTCATCCCAGAAGTTGGATTTTCTAAGAACGATGGCCCATTGACAAGAGCCCAAGCAAGGAAGGAAATTTAAATTCCAATCCACTAAGCAGCCTTTTGCAAAGCAGCCCTCTTTCCCAAGCTGTCTTGTTTTCAGGAGGAGCCTCCCCAAGGCGGCTGAAAGCTGATCTCTTAGGCCTTGCTGGCGATTTGGGGGGTAACTTTCGTGGTCCTGGAGTCTCCTAGCCATGTATTTTCAAGGTCACAAACATTTAAAAATTGCAAAAGTGAGCCATCCAAATGTTTTTCTTGAGTCGTGAAAGTCTCAAGCTCCGTGAAACCTGGCCCTGAGCCTGTTACTGTTTTAAAGGAGGTGTATGGATCAGTGAATGTACCCCCCACAGTAATCAACCGATGTACAGTAAGAGCCATTCAAACTTTCATCTTTTCATTTTTTAACATCAAAGGAGAAAATCACACTTTACTGATACTGTACAGAATGAGCCGTCCCCCTCCGTGTGCATATCCCAGGCACACAGACACCCCAGAAGACTGAGCACCCTGGCAGTGGAAGGTGGGGGCGAGTGTGTTCACTGGCAGTCCCGGTTCAGCAGTTGGTGCGTGTGTTCAGTTGGCCCATAAGTGGTGTGTTCAGTCCAACCACTTGCTCTCAAACCACAAGTTAGAGTGAAAGCAGAAATACATTTTTAAAATTAGGATAAAATAATTTAGAATGTTTATTTTTATCACACCCTTTACAATGTATGTGTCTATGGTAAACAAATTATATTAGTGCAGTAGTTGTGCATGTATATGTAAAACCAAAGAATTGAGTTGGTGCTTTCTTTGATATCTAATGGAAATGCCTCATCCTAAGTCTGGAAATTATAGGTTTAAAGTATCACACCAGTTGAGCAACCCTAATCTGAAACCTGAAATGCTCCAAAATTCAAAATTTTTTGTGTGCCACTATGATACCACAAGTGAAAAATTCCACACCTGACTTTGTGATGGGTTGCAGTCCAAATGCAGTCAAAACTTTACTTCATTCACAAAATTATTAAAAATATTATGTAAAATTACCTGTAGCCTATGTGTATAAGAGAGATAGAAAACATAAAAGGATTTCATGGTCAGACTTGGGTCCCATCCCCAAGATATCTTCTTACATATATGCAGATATTCTAAAATCTGAAAAGTTCCGAAACCTGGAACACTTTTGTTCCCAGACATTTTGGACAAGGGATACTTAGCCTGTTTCAATAGTATCTCCAGGCGGTAGCGAGGGAGCAGGGCGGGAAGAGTGGGCGACCTGGCCTGACTTACCCATAGACTTGCTTACATAGAAATAATTCCTTAAATGAAAGTAACTTTGACCTTTCCTGGGATTCCATTTGGCCTCATTCGCTACTCTTAAAATGCAAAGTTCCCTGAGACAGGAATGGCCAACTGGGCTGGCAGTGGGTAGAAATTATTCCAGCCACTTACTTCCTTGTCACAGAAGCTCATGCTGTCG
This sequence comes from Perodicticus potto, assembly GCA_963574655.1. Taxonomy (NCBI): domain Eukaryota; kingdom Metazoa; phylum Chordata; class Mammalia; order Primates; family Lorisidae; genus Perodicticus; species Perodicticus potto. Next base: position 5,442 of record CAUYRH010081584.1, read on the forward strand.
GGATGAAGGACTGGAAAGAGTGAAAGAAAAGAAATCAGAAGTTTCTGGTTTGGGGCAGTGGGGGATCGATGTGGAAGTTCAGGTTCACTGGGAGCCATGCTGGGTGCTGGCTGGGGGTGTGGGGCCACAGAGGACAGAGCTGAAGAAAGGAAAGGGGAGAGAGACCTTGGAATCCTGAGTCTTGTCTGGACTATCCTTGACGTCCACTCTGCACCTGCCCACCCACCATGCACTCCGGATGACCTGGGAGAGCCCTGCTGGACAGATTGTTTCCTGATCTCCGTGCACAAATGCAATATGCTGGAAATGTTGAGACAACTTCTGCCCCCCAGATGCGTGTTTCTGAGAGCTCCCTCACCCTGGCTTTGCATCAGGAAGTCTGGCTGCCCCACTCCTGTGGCACTCTTGGCCTTCTAGTGAACAGGTGCCTTGAATCAGAGTTCACCAGACTATCAGAACCAGAAGGCACCGAGGGGACGCGTGCAGCTTTGCTTCACAGACATGGGGCGGTGGGAACTCCCTCGCCCTCCTCTACTTCAGGGCCTCCGGTGAGGTCGTAGCTTCCCACACCTTTGTTTTGGGATTACATGTATTACCTGAGATAACTTACATGCAAACACTTGCCTTGGTGTGGGCACATAATTACATTAGCATTGAATAAATACACCCTCGCTTTGATCCAAATCACTAGTGAATTAAACATAGTCCTGGCCTTAAAAGGGAGTTGAGGGTATTTATGCAGATAAGTGTTTATTCCAGAGCCCATTGTAATAAGACCCGGTCCCGGTTCTGTCCTGAAAAGCAGTGTGTCACTTTATTTTTCCTCTTTTTAAGTTGCAAGTATTTAAAGATTTTGGAATAAGAGAGAGATTTATCCAGGGTTGGTTCTTTAAGCCACGCAAAACTTTTGAAAAGCTCTACAGGAACAAGTCAGCCATGCCAGGGCAGGGGGAAGCCCAGGACTTCCTTGGAGTAGGATCTCACGTCAGAACTGCTGGTGCGCACAGGACCGCCCAGCTGGTGTTCCAGGTGCTGGCACCTCCCTTGGGTGCAGGACTAGCTTCTGTTCCCATGGACGCACAGTGCTAACGTGGCCCAGGTCCCAGTCTGTTGCAATAGTGACATATTCATTTAGGTGACTTTCTGTCTGCAATTTTTTGAAGGTGAGGTTTGTCTGTTATTATTAATGAGAAAGCAAATCCTCAGGAACTGTAACAGATGAAAGGAATATTTCATATTTGGAAAAAAGATTCCAGGATACAAAGTGACAAGTGTGTTGACTGCCTGTCGCCTGTCCTCAAGAAGCAGAGTAGGAGGGGCTGTTGAAACAAGTGGCTTTATAAAACAGAAGACTTAGAAACTCCATGAATGGGACTGAAATCTCAAAGTCTGTTTTGTTTTAAAAAGACATTTAGTTTATCAAAAGGCCCACTTGAGTTACACGCTCACACCACCAGAAGATCCTCTACAGCCCTGTCCACAGGTGGGTGGGTGTGCCAGGCCCCTGCATGGATAAGCACGTGTGTCCTCTGGGCCAGGGTGCCTACCCAGTGATGCTGCCAATCACATGTATCCCGGTCAGCAGCCTTGTGTCCAGCCCCTGAGAAATGGCCGGTGGGACCCAGGAACCCGCAGTGGTGGTGAGCGGACAGCAGGAGCACCTGGCAGGCAGCTACGGGCCTCCTGAACCTCGAAGGTGGTTCCTGGAGGCCAGAATGGTTTTTTCCACTAGATAAACACACATATCTATACACCAATATGTATAATTCTGTTGTTTTTACATTTATTACTAAATATAAAAACACCATTCTGCTTAGTGTGGTAAAAGGACCAAGCAGTGGGAATTTCTCCTTCTCTCCAGGTAGGAGCCCGTGGCTCACACCCGAGGCCTGGTCTGCAGGAGAGGGTGGCCTGCCCACAGCAAGGGAAAGGGTCCCCTCGGGATGTGGTGCCCGTGCCACCAGCTTCCTTTCTCTGTGGCTTCCTCAAGGAGCCTTAAAGTTGCAACATTCCACCTCCCAGGAACTGGCTGGGGACCAAAGCTCACCATTACTACAAAGTCTTCACAGATATAGTGCAGAATGAAAAAGGGTCCAGGCTGCCATGGGAAGGCCAGCTGTAGGGTGCCTCTGTCTCCGGGAGCTGAGCTCCTGCTGTGCTCCAGACCAGGTGCTGACTGCCCAGCACGCCCATTTTCTCTTTATGGGTGGGTGTGTCTTGAGGGGTCTTGGCAGACTTTTGGTTGTCCTGGAAGACATCACAGAACACAGCTTATGGGAGTCCTTGTGGAAAGGCCTGAAACTCGGCAGCAGGGATGCGACACGTGTCACCGTTGAGCCACTAACATTCTACCCTTCCCCCTTCTTGCTGGGATTGCCTAGCAGTGCTCTCACTGCTTATTCTTATACCATTTCCTGACTGCCATTCCCACTGCTTCTCAGAAGGGCTGCGCCATCCCAAGGGTTCTCTTTAGAGGGATAAACACACTGACCCCTTGACACCTGTTGTGAAGTGGTTCACCCAGAAGCCATGAATGAGCTCCGGGTTGCAGGGACGCTCTGGCAGGTGGCAGGGATGGGGAGGTGTCCAGGCCCAGGAAACAGCTCCTGCCACCACTTCAGAGGTTTGGTGTTCCCCTTGAGTTGGCTTTAGCTCCTTGGGCAGTTGGGTGGAGGGGATGCTTTGCTTGGCCTCATGTCCTGCTCACCTGGTGCAGGAGGCTTCACAAGGAGGTGTCTTTTTTCCTAAAAGTCTGGGAGTAATTTCAGCCCAGGATGCCCTCCAATCCACCTGTGGAGGTAGCAGGCTGCACATGGGATGTGTTCATTCACTGTTACCGGAGTTTCACTGTTACTTTAACATGCACTTTCCGCCCTAGAGAATTTGAAGTTGTTCTTGGACTTACTGACATTTTTATTTCTTTGGGTTCTCCCTTTTTGTATTATTTGTTTATGTTATTTGCCCAGTTTTTACTAGGATGTTTATTATCCTTAATTTATAGAGAATCCTTAAAATTTAATATTAATGTTGACATCATTTTAATGCCTAGTTGTCTCATCAGGTCACTAGCTTTTAAATTTTACTTATGTGCTTTTCTGGAATGTATTAGTGTTGGGAAATCACCCTTCACTGTGTGTCTCTATCTTACTGTACCCCAAACACACACACCCATCTATGGATTTATTTCCTTGGTTTGGGGTTTCTTCCCTTTTAAACAAAATTTTCATTTTGAAGTTGAGTTTTCTAATTACTCTTGAATTGGTGTTTGAGTTAGTGCTTTAAATTTATTTTACTTTCAAATTATTAACAATTGTGCCACTGATTTAAAACGATATTTTTATCTTTAACTCTTACAAAAATTCTGGGCTGTCTTTTCCACCCCACTAACATCTCTGTCTATTCCTGTGTAGCTCGGCGCAACATGGCACTCTTTATTTGGTACCCGAAAGTGTGTCTTTTTATACTTGTAATCATAGTAGTGCAGACATAGGGGTAAGGACAAGTTTGGGGCATCTGTGGAAGTCAGAGGCCTCTCCTCTCCCTCCCCACCATGCTAACCCCCAAAAGAAATATTTCTAATGATTTTAGTGGCTTTTTCCTGGATTTTTTTTTTTTTGCTGTTTTTAACATTATTTCTTCAAACTTTAGAATTATTTTACCCAAAAAAATTCCCTTTACAATTCCTCGATATTTATTAAAATTTAAAGCTAGCTTTGAGACAATTTCTTTTTGATACAGTTCTTCCCACTTGTTATTCTCTTCCATGTTCCTCAGGGAACCTGTGGAGTTCCCGCAATCCAGGCCCTGTTTGCACAGCTCTTGTGTGGTGTATCCCTAAGTATTTGTGTATATTATTTCAGTTGCAGAGACACACACACACACAGACACGTGCACACATCCTTGCTATTTTCATAATACATTTTTACATTTTTACTTTATATTATTGCCTACTTTTTATAGTATGTCTTTAATAATTTAGAATAAACTATTCTTACAGCCATTTATGTCCCAGTCACTCAGCTTGGTGAATGAGTGGCACAAAAGTAAGCAATCCCTCACCTGCAGTATGTTAAAAGTATTTAGAAATACATGGGAGTGATAAGCATTAAGTTCATGGTAATGGTTACGATGGCTGGGGGAGGAAATTGTGATTGAGGAGAGAAATGGGAATTTCGATTTTGATTTTTTAGGCCAGGGGGCAGATATATGATGTTATTATATAATTCTTTGTACTTTTGTGTCTATAATATTTTTTAACAAAATTCCCAAATTTATAAGACATTTTAAACAAAACAAAAGCAAAGATGAAAGGAATCCTGTTTTTAATTCTTTCATTAAGAGTCTTTTATAAATAGGAATATTGCATTTTCACTAGTTACAAAGTCAGATTCTCAAAGATGGACCCTTTTTCCTCCCTCTCTCCCTTCCTTTTTTTGGCTTTCTTTTAAAGTAGTTTACTCTTTTAAACAGAAGAAACTTGCTAAATAACTGGAAAACCAACCGATCACCATTGTTTTGTCACTTCGCGTTTTTTGTTTTGTCTCAGATGATTAGTGGAACTTCCAAGACTTGTCTGTGCTTTGTGTCACTAGTAATTTAAATTTCAGTTATGTACATTTTTAACTTGACAGATACACCTCAAAAGCAAAGAAATAAAAGGAACAGCCCCCTCTGATTTTATTGGGTTATAATTGATTTCACTTTTCAGAATGGGCAATTGGAGAAGAGGGTAGGTGGACTGCCCTGGGTCAGGACTTCCTGGGCTGGGTCTGGAATGTGGCTCCTCCCCAGGAAAGAGGGGGAGGACCGTTCTTGCTGAGTGCCACCAAGGACTTTGTACACTCCAAAGAGAACACAACATAATGCCTTCCCTCTGTTGCTATGACATAAAGTGCTAGGGCAGAACTCCCCTGCAGGTGGTCAGTTTCCCTTCTTCAAGACTGGGCGATTAGCTCTGCTGTGCTGTGGGTCAAAGTCCTCACTCAGAGTCTGCTCTTCTGTCACAGTCACGGCCACTTACTGGCAGGGGTACATCCTGGCAAGTACCTCCTTGGCTGACTTCCTTGTACTCGAGCATCCCGGAGTGCAGGTGTGCACACCTGTGTGCTGCAGCCTCCCCCACACCTACAGCCTTTTGCTCTTGGGCTGCACATCTGCTATGACAAACTGACCTTTGTGAGTGCCACAGGCAACTCTACACGATGGGGGGTATCTCTGTATCTAAACATATATAGACACAGAAAAGGTTCGGGGAAAATGTGGTTAAAAAGATAAGAATTGGTGCACCTGTCCAGGGCGCTGACCACGAATGAAGCCTGACAGGCCCGGTGTGCTGCTGGGTGTGTCCGTGAGTGCAGGTGAGCAGGGGTGCAGGCCTGGGGCAGAACCGGGCACTGCTATGAGCTTCAGGAGCACAGAACACTCAGGATACATGAATTTTTTTAAAAATTTATTTAATTAACCTTAGCTTATAAGCTTTACAAAATTTTTATTTTTTTTTAACTTTTTGGCTCTTCAGTAGTAACACTTAACTTAAAACACAAACACATTCTACTTGTATAAAAACATTTCTTTATATGCTTATTCCATAAGCTTTTTCTATTAATTTATTTTTACTTTGTAAATTGTTTGTTAAAAATAAAGACATGAATATACACAGTAGCCTTGGTCTACACAGGGTCAGGGTCAACTACATCACAGTCTGCCCCCTCCCCATCTTGACCCCTGGCAGATCTTCAGGGGCAGTAACGGGAACAGAGCTGGGATGGTGATGCCTTCATCTGTACACCATCCAGTTTAGGTTTTGTAGTTAACTGGGCTTTTTTCCTAAGTAGAGAGAGTAAACTCTAAAATAATAATAAAAAGTAAACACATAACGAGTAACACGGTCACTGCCACTATCAGGGCCATGGACTTACACAGCTGACGAGCCGCGCCTTTCTGTGGCTGGCAGTGTGGCCAGCATGTTCACACCAGCGTCACTACAGTGCGTGAGAGGCACATTGTGCTATGACGTCATGACGTCATGTGACGTCATGGCGCATGCGATGTCATGGCGTCAAGTGACATTATGGCGTCACAAGGTGATAGGATTTTTCAGCACCATTTTAATCTTAGGGGACCACTGCGGTGCACTTGGTCTGTCCTTGACCAAAATGTTGCCCCTCAGCACATGGCTGTGTAACTTTTAATCACGTTTTAAATCATGGAGATTCCTACTGATGCCGGTTTCATCTGTAACATCAGATTTAGATTGTGAGTTCCATAATTATAATAACCACAACAAGAGCAAGCGTGCAGTGAGCCCTGGGAACACCTGCACCCTGGTCTGTCTCCCTTACCCCTACGGCAAGTCAGTGGGGGCGGGTGGGAGGAAGCATACACACGATGAAATCCAGCTGGAAAGTGGCAAGCCAGGATTTGAACTGAATCTAACTCCATATCCTTCATGCTTAACCAAGCTTCCTTAACACTTAGGATTAACTAGTCAGCGAGAGATCAACTCTGTCTTACTTACCTTGGCATCCCCAGTACCTAGAAAGGTCTTTAGCCGAGTGGAACTCCATGTAGTCTGAAGTAATGATTAAGTGAATAAACAAGATGATTGGGTGGGGTGAAGATAACGAAACGAACCACACGGGCTTGAAACCCTGGCAAGCTGAGCTCCTTGTGCATTTGGGAATTACACTTCCAGCCATCAGGGCCTGGGAATTTCCCGAACATGCTTGGAGTTTTTCATCCTTCCAAGAGCTGAGCCAGAAATCACTTCACCAATTTGTGTGTGGCTTTAATTTCTAGCTCATTGTCATGCAAGGACGTCCCCTACTCCTGAGAGGGCGTGCACATTTTGTGAGAACCCTACCCATTAAGGCCTTTTATGATCACTATTATGTAATATACAGCATCTGGTGCCTGGTGGGTTGGGGGTAGGGGACTAAACTGGCCAACTGGGAGCACAGAGTAAGTGCCCACATTTATAAACTAAACACCCACGATGTGGACTCAGAGATCACCAACAGCAAATAAATTATCCTGTAGCTTGGGAAAAAGCAATAACAAACATTACTTTTAAATTTGGGATTAAATTACAAATACCCAGAACACAATTCCTATATATAAACCACTCGTTATATTTTTAAAAAGAATAACATTAGCATAATCCAAATTGATGCCATAAACCCACAAACTGGTAGGGCATGAATATGGATTACATTAATTTTATGTGTTTAAAAAATATTATTTGCGAGTGGCAAAAAATAATTATGGAGAAATATAACTTGGTCTTCTTGTTTTTATTTCAGAATGAACTCAGATTAAAGCAACCTTTTAAAGGGACTTGAACATGAGAGTAAGTCAGTGTTGATGTCAGTGCACCTTAATTTAATAATAGTCACTATGGAAACAAATCACCGACCCATTTCTTTTTCCACCCCCAGGTAAACAATAGGGTGTCCAATTTTCCTGGTACCCTGTTTCCTTTGAGCAGGAATTTCTTGCATAGAATACCTGTAAAGCACTTTTAATTGAACCTGGAGTTTTCCCTACATCCTTATTTCAGGCATGTTAAATATTCTCAGGCTCCCAGGGGATTTCCACCGTGAATGGCCACAGAATCCCAGGTGTTTTTCACGGGGCTCCTTGCCTATGCTCAGAGGTGGGCACCCCAGGCGCTGTGCATCTACAGGCTGCCAGGACACCCTTAGACTGGCTGCCAGCTGCCCTGTGTAAAGACTCTCTGGAGTTTCACTTCAGTCCCCTCTCCTTCCACACCCACCTGTAGGTTGGCAAACAGGAGCATCCCAGGAGGCCCTTGTCCACCATGCTGCCAATTCATGAAGAAAAAATGAATTATGAACACATATGTGCTTTCTTCCTGTCCTCAACCGACATCTAAAATCCATTTATATTTGGCTGAAACCAGAGATTTCTGGATATAGAGTTTCCTGTATCCCCAGGAGTCCCCCTGAGGGTGCCTACGGCCCCTCACCCAAACTGCCATCTCTAAGATCACACTTCTGTCAAGAGTATTAGAAGGAACTGTACCATGTCTAACTTTATTTATTGCCTATTGTTTATGGCCAGTAGGGCACTCTTAGGTTTTCATTGCGTGAGATGGAAAATTACAGAGACAGGCTGAAAAGAAGACGCAAGCAACCCCCAAACAGCCTCCTGTATGGCTGGGATGCTCTCAAACAGCCGTAAAGAAGATACATCGCAAGTCTACGCATAATGTTCCAAAAGGTGCTGAGGAGGAACTGGCTGCAGTGATTAATTTTTCCTATCAGAAAAATCTATTTTTAAAAATGGAAAGAGGTTTGACCTAATATGATAGTGGCACACATGTGCTCAGGTATCTTGGGGAAACTTTTTGAGATTTCACTACAAATATTACTCTCTCTATTCTTATAGAGAGCCGTGATTTTCCAACCAGCTGGGTTAACATAATACCCAAGCAATTGTTTGAAAACTAGAGGAAAAAAATTAATCTACCTGAAAACTTGGCACATGAATTGCAGACATGGTTCTGACTGTGCACCTCTTCCTGCACCCACCACCTCTGCAACGCGCCATTGCAGCTTCTCCAGTTAAGGAGCCTGTGTTATCACCCTTCAGAGCAGGGCTAGTGTGTGACTCTCTGGCCACAGAAGATGGCAGAAGCGATGAGGTGCTGGCTCTGGCCTGGGCCGCAGGACCCCTGCCGCATGTGCACCCTTTTTTAGCCTACTCCAGGATGGGAGAGCGAGGAGAGCCAAGGCGCCCAGCCACCCGCTGCGGAGGGAGCAGGAGGGAGCGCCCCAGACCCGAGAATCCTCCCACAGCGCCTAGCCTCACTGCTGAACCTTGCAGGCAGGAACTCAGTAGGGGCCGTTGTTTTAGTGTCCACCTTTTGGGGTAATTTGATATCCAACAACAGCTCGCTGATACACCTTTCTTCCTCAGTTACCAATATTCCACCCCCCAGGCAAAGGCTTATAGTTATGCAAAACGTCCTGTCAAAGAATTAGGACACCTACATCCTGATCCCAGCTCTAAAATGTTTAGCTAAACAGTCCTGGCACTTTTCTGAGCATCAGTTGCTTTGCCTATATGTTCATGAAGAAGGTCCTTAGCGTTTCTAGCTGGAGCACCTGTGTGAGAGGAACAGCTGCAGCAGCTTTTACCCTTCCCCAAGTTGCTGTAGACATCTTTAGGAAGAGGAGGACGTCTTTGCTGTGGACGTCTTTAGGAAGAGGTGGCTCAGACAGATCTATCCACGCTGCAAACACGCTGCTCCACTCAGCGGGCCTACCTCCTCGCCCTCACACTAAGACAGTGCTCACGAATACACCAGTGTTATTAATATAGCCAAGAACGTGTACTACGGCATTATATGTGTGGCAAAAAGCATCAGAAATTAATTAAGGAAACATCATTAAGGAAGATAGCTGCACAAATAATGATATGTTTATATTATAAAATATCATACAGCTGTCTAAAGGATTCTCTGGAAGAACTTTCATAACATATTCTTTTCTTAATAAGAGAAGCATGTTTCAGGGTATAAAACTATTTTTGTAAAAGAAATGACAACAACAAAACCCTTTTATATGTGTAAATAGTCTTTATATGATTTTTTTTCAGCCACTAAGAATTGTTTGGAAGGAAGCAGACCAGGCTGGCTGCCTGGAACAGAGGCAGAAGTTAAAACAGCAGAAATGTGGAAACGACCTCAATGTTTAGGTACAGGGATTTAGTTAATTCCATTACGACTCAGCCATGTAGTGAAATGACATTCAGCTGTTAGAAATAATGGTCTATAACATAGTAAAATAATTACATATACTTAACAAAATGATATTAATGAACACGAAACAGTACTGAAGGAGATGAAACTAACTGTATGTGTTTAGAAAATCTTTGGGATAGATACACACCAAATATTCACGGTAATTACTAGTGATTGCGAGCTTCTGAGTGGCTTACCCTTATTTTTATGGATGTGCGTTTTCTAATTTGCTAAATTACCATGTGGAGAGAGGTGGAGAGAGGCAGGAAGGTTAGTGATTCAAAGGTGTTCAGTAATGGGAGGCACAAAGAACCAAAGAGGGCTGGGTCCTTCACCGACACCATCACGCCTCTGAATAACAGGGAGGTGAAAGCATTTTGAAATGGAAATGACCACACGTGAAAGGTGCTTGAGATGTTTAGCTGAGTGAGTTGGGTGACCGGCCATCTATAATGTCTGTGGCTCATACCAAGAGATGAGGATGAATGAGATAATTAATATTTATAAAGTGTTTTAATATCCTGCAGAAAAAGCTGTTGTATAAGATAATGGCTGGGCCGTGCAGCTCCCTGCTCTGTCTCTCCAGATAGGCCCGGAACAACCTCTTTCTGGTTGTCTATGGAAAGATCCCTGGTTCATCTCATAATGAGTAAGTGTGGTCTTTGTTTTGTTAACAAGACAACAGTGATTGAAGAGACACATTACATCTTTTCTTGTTTTAAATTTTGTAAATCAAAACTATTTTTTTTTTTACCTTTTGAAGCTATGTTTGTACTTAAAAAGATGTTTTTCATTAAGATGTCAGCCTTGAATAAACTGTTTTTCAGTTAGAATCAATAGGAATTTCTAATTAAGGTTAGAGATGGAGCATCGATTAAAATTGAAATTAACTTTGATCAGGTGGGCATAATTAGAATCAAAAGGAACTCAATCTATGTTTTCTATGGAGCGTCTGTTCTCCCCACCTAAACGCCAGCAACTGAATAGCTTTTCCAGATACTGGAATGTACACAAAGCATCTAATCCATACCCAGGCATGAAATTCACTGATATTCTAGCAAAATCAATCACTGGCTAAGCTACAATGTAAAGGACTATTTCTGAGAACGCTTTGCCATTTGGTGAGATGCACTCTTACATTTCTGGGTGACTGACTACCTTGCCTGTTCTTCTGTCTTTGGTGACTGAAGATTCTATAAACTTTACAAAGTCTTTGATTCTACAAAGGTTTATGAGTGAATGGCATGCATCTACAAACTCGTGCGTTAACATAATCTTTTTTTTTGAGACAGAGCCTCAAGCTGTCACCCTGGATAGAGTGCTGTAGCATCACAGCTCACAGCAACCTCCAATTCCTGGGCTGGATTCGAACTCTGCAGCTCAGGTGTACGTGGCTGGCGCCTTAGCCTCTTGAGCCACAGGTGCTGAGCCTAATCTTTTTTTTTTAATACTGGAAAAGGAAAAAAATTATTTTTTTTCCACTTAGACTTAGCACATTTGAAAATGTTCCAACTACAAAATTGTCATTTCCGGCCATAAACCCATTAATCACAAGTTTGGCAACTTGTTTCCTCTTCCCCCTTGCTTTGAATGATGGAGTGGCCAGTGCTCTGTGTCCCTCAGTGGGGTTCCCATTGTCCTCTATATTCCTTTCTCAAAAACCATCAGTGTGTGGTTTTCTTGGAATAAAAATCAGATATACAAGGTTACTCACTTTCTCCTGATGTTGAAACTTGCCTCTCAGACACATCTGCTTTGCTCTTTCAACTGTTGAGACTGGCTTTCTCATTTTACTATTTTATACATATATTTTATCCCTATTTGAGAGGGCGTCATAGCTATTTGCACCAGACAAGTGAATTTTGGTCATGAGAATAAAGACCCCAGAATTATTCTATAAAACTGTACTTCTTACAACCAATTGTTGTTGCATGTGAGGGGTGGTTTGTGGCCAGGTTTAAAAAACTTTTCCTGCCCAAAAACTATGTTCCCAAAACAATCTGAACAACCCCAGAGCTGTGAAGGATTGCCTTCATTAAGCTTGGAGCACACCCAGTTCTCCAACTGTGAACGTTCCCCACTTCTGCACATATAATATCTGAGTCCATGAATACCTGTCCCCTTCTGCACCCCCTCAGGAGGGGACACCTGTTATCAGAAGGGGCGTCCTCCCTGGCAGCCCCCAGTCTGAGAACGGGCAGGTGTCAGACATTTCCCCACAGCTGCCCGGGTTCCAGCACGCGTTAAAATGATTGAGCTTAAAACACCACCAGGAAATATGCTTCGTTCGTGCTGTATCGTGCGTTGACGATACCAGTACAAGCAGGAGCGCACCTTTTGAGAAGTTAAACTTTTAGCATAAATGAGAGAATTACTGTTGACATCATTCTCTGCAAGGTCTGTGCCCGGGGGCTGTGACGCTGATGGACCGTGGTTGGCCTACCCTGTGAGTCACAGACACAAAGCCCAAGATCAGGTTGGAAGCAGGTGACACGCGGTCATCTTTTTAGGGTAAACTGCCGAAAAGAACTTGCCACTCGAATATTTTTTTTCTTTTCTTTTTTTTTTTTTTTTTTTATTGAGTCATAACTGTGTACAACGATTCAAGCTTGGAGTACAGTGTGCGGGCTTCCCATACAATCGGAGATATTTTTATCCACCTGATTAATGTAACATTCATGATATTTTCTCATTTACTATGTGAAAAACAATTTTGATCCGTATTTAGAAGATTTCTCCTGACCCTTCACATATGCACCACAAGTGTGATCTCACCCTTTATTGTCGAATATTTAAAATGGAGGAATCCAGTCACTGAGGGATCAGAGTGCGGCTGGAAGACAGACTGGTCTGCGGGTTTTGTGACTTGCCGGGCGGGGTCGGGGGCCCTTCCTCGGAAACGGGAAATGTCCCGAGTGCTGTGTGCGCGGAGTGGGGACGGACAGTCTCTCTCCAGCTCCCGCGGCACCGCCCACTCGCGGAGGAGGCGGGTCCCGCGGCGCCGCCCACTCGCGGAGGAGGCGGGTCCCGCGGCGCCGTCCACTCGCGGAGGAGGCGGGTCTGGCCGGGCGAGTGCTCCCACCAATCCGCGTCGCCCTGGGGTCTGCCGGGGGCGCCCTAGAGGAAAAGTAAAGGACGTGTGCGGGGAAGAGGGACCAAGCCCCGCTCCCTGTGCTGGGGACTGGCCAGCTGGGAAGCCGAGGCCTCGCCCCGGAGGCGGGGGCTGGACACTGCTGTGCTCCTAACTTCCGGCTGGCTTGCTGGTTGCTGGCACACGCAGCTTAGCCTGTGGGGTTAGACCTGCGGGTCGCAGCCCCTGCCCAGGTGTAATCTGAGTGCGGGTAGCCGATGAGTAAAGAAAGAAAGGAGAGACCAGATACTCCGTTTGCATTTTTCATGTATATCGTGCCTTGCACAGAGACAGGCTGCTACCCCAGAGCGAGCGCTGTTTTGGAACAAACAGCTCACAGGTTGTGTTTCCCGTGCTCTGCACAGGACCTCAAGCACGAAGGGAAGCGCTTACTGCAGACGTGGGGGGAGTGCCATTGCTGTGAGTTCTGCAGGTACCCACACTGGGCCTAAGGACACAGATGGCAGAGCACCCTCCCCCATCCTTTTGTTTTATTTTTTTCCAACCTGTTTTTCAACCAAGTTCCTAATTGACAGGTATGTTCCATGTCGTGGCAGCAGGTGGCGCTTTCTGTGCGCGAGCAACTTCGTCCACTGCACCTGCAGTGCTCTTGGGAGGTATCCTCTTGCGGTGTGGGGCGGGTAGTCCCCTTTTGCAGGACACTCCGATTATCAGCTAGTGTTTGAAAAAGGCTGAAGGCTAATTTTAACATGCCCTTTCAAAATGTTCCACTTTAAAAGTGGAATTTTTTTGTGCACTAAACATGAATCAGCACCTTTGCATAATTATTAGATAAAAGTATGACGTCTACAAGAAATTCAGAAATTCAACGTTCAGATTTAGCTTTTTAAATTGAAATAGGTGGGCGGCGCCTGTGGTTCAAAGAGTAGAGCGCTGGCCCTATATTCCGGAGGTGGTGGGTTCAAGCCTGGCCCCAGCCAAAAACTGCAACAAAAACAAATAAAATGAAATAGGTTCTCCTTGCTGTGTGTATTGGCACAGAGCCTCGGCATTTCTCAGGTGCCCACATCTAATCTGGTTTCTTAAAGTGGGTGTCAGTGCACTGCTAGACACCCTGGTTGACAAGATGCACAAGGGTGAACTGACAAAGTGACCCCATGGGGACACGGTGCCTTCTCCCGCCTGCTATTGCAAAGTGTGTTCTTGGTGAGAAGCATTTGGAATGCAATTCTTCTCGTTAGTATAAAACACAGGAGTTTCTGCTTCCTAAACCAGATCTTTGCCACAATGTGAGCAAAAGTATGAATGACGCTGGGTGTGCCTGAATTATCTCTCAAAGCCAAGCTCTTGAAGAGAGCAGCAGGGAACAGGGAATGGCTTTACCTGGGGAGTGGGGCCGTCTGAAGATGTGGGCATGATGACATTTCTCAGCCTGTCCCAGGGTGGGTCTGAACTTACCCTCAAAGAAATAGGAGGCCAGAGAGCTGGGGTGGTGAGGGGCCGGGGCGTGCTGGTTACTTGGCAGGACACTCAACGCACACAGACACATACCTGGACCTGCCTCACCCGCGGCACAAGCCTGGGACCCCTGAGTGTCCCTCCCAGGAGAGGAGGCAGAATAGGAGAGAGAGGGAGTGGACAGGTCTGGAGACCTCAAGGCCTTGCCTGATTTCCAAAGATGTCCTCATCTCTCACTCACCCTCCATCCCACAACCTGCACCTTCCAGACATTTGGGGCAATTTTACTCCTCCCAGGCCCTGACCCCCTCCCACAGCCTTCGGTGAATAGAGCTTCCCTCAAGCTTTGGCCAAAATGGGCTGAATCTGTGTGAAGTCAGGATTTTCCCGTGATCTCAATGGGTCACACACCTGCCCTCCCTCCCTCTGTCAAGCCCCTCACCCCTGTGGTCAAGGTGGACTGTGGATTCCGCAGGGGACAGGGCAGGGAGGGGAGATGGCGAGGAGTAAGCAGAGGAGCTGGCGGGATGGCATTCTGGTTTGGGCGTGAGGGGAGGGCAGTGGGCAGTCTGACATTTGCTGTACAGCATGGTGACCTGCCCTCCAGGAGTTCTGGAAGGCAGTCATCGCCCTAATGCTGCTCCATAAAGCAGGGCCTGCACCTCCCACCTGCTCCCTGTGAAATGTGCTGGGCAGTCAGGGTTACTGCATGTAGCCAAGTCAGTCTTCATTTCTCTTAGCTCCAGTCTGCTTTGTCCAAGGTGCTAACCCCAGTCCAGGGTGATGGCCAGACAGAACTCTCTTCCTGGTGCCCTTTCTAGGAAGTTAGCTTCTGGCACCGTCTTAATCATCGGAAAGTCAGGAACAAAATAGTCCCTGGGCTCTGGGTGTTCAGGTCCTGGTGTGCTGTGGCCCTAGGAAGGCAGGCTCTTGGTCCAGGCAAAGGCACAGCGTCCAGCACTGCCCACTCCATAGAGAGGCAGGCTCTCGGTCCAGGCAAAGGCGTGGTGTCCAGCACTGCCCACCCCATCATGGCTGGGCTGCTTTATAATGCTGCTTCCGCTGTTGTGCAGCAACACCAGTCATATTTTCTGATGATAGATATCTCTAAGCAGATGTATCAGTGGCCAATGAAATAGGGCCTCCCGTAGAAAGCTCCGGAGAGCAGCACAAAGACACCAGCCGAGCACCATGTTAGATGAAAGCTAATTAAAAACGACATATTAAAAATGACTTATTAGACATTGCAGACACGACAGCTCAAAGTGCGGCAGATGAACAAACACTCGTGTTTCATCCCCCGCTTTGCAGAGACGGCACCCACTGTCCATGTTGAGTGGGTCGTCATCTGCCAAAGGGTCTTCAGCACCACGGCCCCCCTGACCCCATGAGCCCAGCATTGCCCATTCCAAGCCCCTGTTAAAAACCCAGCATTGAAGTTGCTCTGCTCCATTTACACATGTGATGTTTAGAAAGGGAATGGATTGTACAACTTCATGCCAAGGGCTTATCTCAGAAAAATGACTCACACTTACTTAAAGGGTCTATTCAAGTGAGGAACGAATCATTCCCACCTGTTAGCTGTCACTGGGCATTTGGGGGCAAGGAAGTGGGAGGTTATAGAAAGAACTGAACATCTGGAGGCGGCATCTGACTCCTCAGCTTGGAATTTGGGGCTTTGGGGCCTGAAAGAAAAGCTACATTTTAATGTACTTGACCTAATCCAAGTTTTTAAAAGTATCTTTCCCTAAACTTCTCTGTGTTGCCATTTTTTTTTCTTTTTTTAGGACAATGAAGCCATAGTGCTTCCCTTTTCCGTAGGACAATGGAATCATAGTTGCTTATCCAGAGTTTGGGCTTAGAAGCAACTTTGACACAATTTGCAGCCAGAAATCTGCATCCCTATAACACAATAACTTATCATGACAAAGATCTGCTGACGTCAATTCCTTTATAAGTCTTATTTGTTGGCAAAAGGCGGGCTCAGCCCTGATACTGCCCTCGCTGTGGGTGCTGGATCTGGGTCAGCTCGGCCCACTCGTTGACAGTGGCCCTGGAGTTACCTGCACATGTCGACGAGGAAGAAACAAAACAACTGGTTACTAAGGGCTGGTGCAGTGTCCCCAGCTCCCAGGAGATGGCATCTACTTTTTGGAAAACAATCCACAAGCCTCATTGACTCAGTTGTAAAAAAAAGTAGGATGTAGGAAAGCGTTGAGTAACCTGTGTCGTTTCCTGAAAACAGTTATGCGGGGCGACCTCACCGAGATGCAGAACATGCGGCTGAGATGGTGCATCGGCCTGAGGGGCAGGACGTGTGCAGAGCAGGGCGGGCAGCTCCAAGTCTGACCAGAGAGCAATATGTGAGTTTAAAAAATTGTCTTAAACATATGAAGGAATCATCATATTCTTTTTAGGCATTAAATCATTTGAGGGCTGATCTGAACCCTAAAAACCATATTCAACTTTCTTTTGACTCTTCAAAAGCCAAATGAAAACCCGCCACCCAAAGAAGCAGGTTTCAAAACTAAAAGCTTTTTGCTTTAGAACAGGGCCAGTGCCTGAGTGCTTGTGAAGGGCCACTCATGTGCCACCCCTGCAACCACAGGGAGACGGATCCCACCACGTTCGGCCTGGGTGCGTGTGCTGGGCACTGTCCCCATGTCACAGTAAGACACTAAGCCTTGAGTGATCACTGCAAGTGCCTGGGGTAAATGGGCACTGGGAAGCCTCCTGCCTCCATCTCTGACCCTCCAACCAGTGCTCAGAGCACCTGCCCCAGCCTGGAGGGACTTTTCAGGAAGACGGGTGTCACTATGTGTCTTTCCTGGAAGGGAAGTGAATGATCCCACCTCAATTCTACTTTAATTTTCCTTTGCTTTTGGAAAAGTAACAAGGCCATGCAAAGTTTGGAACCTCACCTCCAGTTTTGTTTGAAATAGTGGAAATGGTGCCATGTTGAACCTCCTGGTGTGCTGTTGGGGTGTGGGTCTCCGACCCGCAGCCTGGTCTAACCCTGGAAAACCAAAGGGGGGGCCCATTTGCAATTCTCCAGAGAGGATCTGGGGCCTCTGCCTTCCTGGGAGCCCTGCCGCTCACGAGGTTAAAGGCACGACAGCCTGGTGGCCTCAGCGTGGTGTTTGTGGGTGCAGACTGGGGGCTGTGGGGAATCGGGTGATGGGGGCTGTGTATAAATACTGGGTCGGTGGGTGTGGCCATTTATTGCAACTGGTTGGGAAAGACTTGTCAGGAAACCACGGCCACACAGGAAAAGGACATCTTGCCAGGCCGCACCCTTCCATGCTTACTCCTGTATAAGTTATGCCCGAGGGGGCACCGGCAGGAGTGGCACACACAACCCTCTGCTCAGCACCGTGGGCACGAGTCGGAGCAAGAGCTTCCCCTGATGCAAGTGGCTCGGCAGAAAGCTGAGATTTGGTCCCTGGGGAGTGAAGGCTTCCTGTGGGCCGATGCGCAGATGCGTCTCTTCCCTTTTCCCTCCCAGCCCTCTGCCAGGCATGCTGGTCGACCCTGGATGGCAACAAGGCCCAGTGCAGAAAGAAGGGGAGCTCTGAGGACCCGAATTTGGGGTCCCCTCCTGAGCCACCAAAAGCAGCCTCGTGTGAGGCACACCTCACTTCTCTCCTCGGTGCCAAAAAGAGTAATGTCCAACACCAAGAGGCTGTGTGTTCCGAAGAGGACAGGTTCTCAGCATCATGGACCCCAGAAGCCACGCGGAGAGCTCCTCCTGCACTCAGGGGTCCAGCTGGTGTTTACGGGCACCGAGAACGTGCTGCGGTTGGGGGCCCTGCTGGGGATGCAGGCCTCCCACTCCTGTACCCAAACTGCCAGCCCAGCACCCCAGCAGGTCAGTCAGCACCTGAGTGGGCACGGAATTAAGCTGAGGTCGCCTCAGTTCCCCCCGGTTCCTACTTTCCCTGCTTCTTAGAAAGAGTGAGGATGGCGGTAGGGAAAGACAGCAGAACAGGTGACAGCGAGGACAGGGCAGCATGGGCCCTGAGAGCAAGGTGACCAGGGTCTGTCATGCCCTTCCAGCCCTGTCATTCAAATCACAAAGCACCTGGCCCTCAGCCTTCCTCGGGGAGTGGTCTCCATCTCTGTGGGTGACTTCAGAATTAGGAAGAGGCTACTGCTCCGCGGACAGCACTGGGCAGCCACTTCCCATTCTGAGGAAGAACTGCCAGTTGGTTCCTGGCAGTTCAGAGTAGAGCAGGCCCAGCCTTGGGGCCCGCTGGTGCAGGGGCTGGTCAGACGAGCAGCCTGGGGCCTGGACGAGGGCAGGATCCAGCCATTCCCACGGGGGACCAAGGTTGGATGAAAAACAAAGCCAGACTAGCATGCATTTGCCTGTACTTACACTTTGATTTATTATATTTATAATTATAGAGACAGCTATCTGCTTCTTGGGAAGTATATTGGGAAAAGCACATAGAAAAAAGTTGAAAATAGTTACACACAATCTCCTTACGCAGATGCACCCACCATTAACATTTTGTCGTATTTCCTCCTGGGCTTTTATTACTGGTGTTTTTTTTTTAATGTAATTGAAATCATACACTATATATAATTTTGGAAGCTTTAAAACATTTAACAGTATAAAAATTTCCTCAAACATTAAGCAATTTTGTAAACACAGAATGTAAACACAATTTTTAACAGCTTCATAAAACTTAAATATATGGATGGACCACACTTTAAGTTCTTTCCCTCTTAAATTATGATTTTAACAATATTAATATTGGCTCCTACTTACTACTGAGCCCTCGCTATTTCCAGACGCTGTGTTCACACCACACATAAAAGGCTTTAACCCTCAACTCACCCAGATACACAGACACAGATACTTTTCCCTATATTAGAAGCGAGGAAGCCAAGGAACCATCTGCTGAACCCAGTGCCAGGACAGGGGACCTGCAGTGTGACCTGTGTGACCACAGTCTGTGCTCTGTGCTGGGGAAGTGAGAGCCGGGTTCTGTCCTTTCTGAAATGCCTCAAGGCCCTGCCGGACACCAGGAGCTGGGAGTCAGGGGAGGGCAGAGGCCTGGGTCTCCCTCCCTCCCTCGCACCATCCCGCAGGGCCCTCAGACGGACACTGCTCACCTGTTTCAGTTGGGAGAAGTCACTGGGCTTTCTCAAAATCTCCTCCTCCATCAGATGGAGACCCAGGCCCTGCTGCGGCTGTGGGGGAGAGCTGTATAAATTAAAAATGACGGAGGTCTGGGCGCCCTCCCTGCCCGCAGGCTGTGCGGTGGCCCAGCAGCTCCTGCTGGTGAGGGGATGGGAGGAGGGGAGCCCAGCTGGCCACTGAGTTCGGGGGAGACATGGCCGGGCCCTCCCCAGAGCTCCAAGGGAGCATGGCCCTGCCGCCATCACAACTAGAGACACTCGGCCTCCAGCACTGGAGGGGACACAGCTCTGCTTTTCTCCACCACATTTGTGGAACTCTATTACGGCAGCTCCAGAAAACCACGAGAGGCGGCTTTGACAGTCATTTCTCGCTCGTGTCCCGGTGAGAATGTAAAGCATTGCCGCGTCTGCACAGACTGGAAATAAAATGCAGAACAGCGAGAAACTCCCGAAGGCTCGGAGTATTTTCAACTTGTTCTGGAGTCATTGTTTCTTCATCATCGTAAGGAGAACTTAAGAGAGAAGCAGTCCCTACTCAGAAAGTTTGGTCCCTTTGGGGTAAACACCCACATGTGACAGTGGCCAGTGCTAGATCGAGAGTGGGGGAGACAGCAGAGTAGCACCCAGTTTCGGGGCCCAGGTGAGTGGGGGCATCTCTAGATAAAGGGCATGTCTGCACCTGTTTTCTGCTGTGATAACAGGACACCAGCACTGGAGAATTGACGAAAATGGCTCACGGCCTTGGAGGCTGGGAAGTCCCCGTGGAAAGGCCGCCTGTGACAGGGTCTGACGCTGCTGCATCAGAGCATAGCAGAAGGGCATGCTCAGGAGTCAGAGAGGCAGGGCCGACTCACCCTTCACAAGTTGCTCACTGCCATAAAAACAGCGTTGATCTGCCCGAGAAGGCAGCGCACTGCTGGCCTGGTCACCTCTTAGTGCTGTGACTATGGCAACTAAATCCCAACTTGAGCTTTACCAGCGACATTAAAAGCACAACAGGGAACAGGACCTGACTTCAACTTAGACAGACAAGGAGGCGATAACTTGCTTAATAACGTGGAAATGACCCCCTCCACAGTGGCTTGAAACTAGGTGGGAACAGCCTGAAGGGGTGGCCAAGCTGCACCCCGCGGGCCACATGCTGACTTTGTGAGGATTTCCTTTGTTTATCTGTCATGCCATATATCACAAAGAGTATTCAAAGACCTGTTTTTGGTTTATCTGCTTTTGTTAGTGCTTGTGTATTTAATATCTGGCCCCAGACAAGTCTTCTTCCAAAGTGTAGCAGAGGAAAAAAAGGTTGGACACCCCTGGTAGAGACCTGGGCTGTACGCCTCCCACATGCTTGGCCCTGGGCAAGTCACCCCCACCCTGGAGCGCTGGGTTCCTACCCTGGTCGGTGCAGCCGTTCAGAGCAATTTGCAGCCCTCAGGATGTTTAGAAAGAGAATAAATACGCGGGTCCTTTGTAGACAACTCAAGAAACAGCTCACAAAATTATTATAAAATTAACATGGAAAGGGGCCACAGAAAACCAGGAACTTATTCGCCTTAAAATAGCAAAAACAAGGAAAAGTGGTTTTTTTTAGGATTTGTAAACAATGCATCTTTACTAATTGTCTTGTGGCATACATTTTAATTGATTCTAAACATGTCAGTTATGTTAAAACTACAGCTTCTGCTTTTGTGGGTACATCCTACACTCAGACATATTTTCACCTGTCCTGGCACTAAACTGTAAATGCCAGGGACCAATCATACCTATAGTTTGTGTCGTTAATTTTAGCCATTGGTAGGAGGATTGTTTTTCTTTCAACTTGAGTTAATTGGATATTTTTCAAAAACTTAAGTAGCACACATTTTCAAAGTTAATAAAAAGACTTTACATTTCAGCCAGAAAAGCTCAGTGAGAGGTTCCCTTCCCTTCCCGGGGGCAGGACAGAAACCGCGGAAACCCCATTTCAGTTCCAGAATCACTCCAAGGAATGTGGAGAGGCCAGGAATCTCAGGGGATTTTGGCAAAACTAGTGGGCAATATTCCTATGAACACAGCATTTCCAGAGAGGGTCTTTTCCCCATCTGCCTACTTTTGACTCTGACCTTCTTGTAATCAGAAAATCTGATGATAAACACAATTTGTCATTCAGTCAAAGACCAGAAAAGTTTACAATTCAGACAAAGTCATGGGCAGATGAAGAATAATAATGCTTCACCATGTTTTCTAAATATGCTTCCTGAAAGTTTAGCGGAGAGGGCCTCAGAGAAAACCTCAGAAGAAGATTGTTTTGTCTGGAGAGGAGAAAGGCTTAGGAGGTGACAGCTATTTTCTACAATGTGGAGCATCCTGTGTCCCGCTCCCTGGGTTCCTACCACTCCCCCATCCTGTGGGGCTCTCAGAACCCTCAGGAAGACCCCAGGATGGGGACAGAGACCCTAGGCCCCCTGCAGAGCCAGACTGAGGCTACACTGCGTCCTCAGGGGAGCGTCTCCTGTGGGGGCCGTTCCAGATGCGTCCCAGTGTCCTTCAGCAAAGCTACTTCTCTCTGACATCTTCCTGTCTGCACCCACAGTGAGGGGCTGTGTCCCCCTGCACGGGTGGTTTTCTCTGATAACTGCTGCCCCCACTGCTCATGTTGCTGGGGACATATGGAAGGTAAATGTCAGGTCGAGAGACCAGACAGTCACAGAGTACGGTCCAGGGGAGTAAACCCTCTGGGAGAATGGCCTGGGCAGAACTCAGCTTTCTCACAGGCTCCCACCTCTGAGGCTCCCAGGGATGAACATTCTGTGTCCGATACCTTGATTTTATAGAACAGACCCTCGGCGCGGCTTCTCATGTGACAGTCTTTCCTCCCTGTACTGTGCAGACGTTAACTGGCTTTCTGCCCTCGTGATAAGGGTGAGGACTATTCCTAATTCCACTTCACACACGGAGAAGACGGGCACCGAGAGCAGAAACGGCTCCCCTAGAACCGCCTCCAACAGCGGTTCTAAACCTCTGGGTCGCGACCCCTTTTTAACAATGAAAATACATGGCAGCATTAGGAAGGTTGAGAACCACTGGCCTAGAACAACCTAGCAAGGAGCAGTGAGGCTGGATGTCGAACTCCTCTGCTCTCCTGCTTCTGGTGTTGACGGAAAGTGTGGAACAGCAAAGGGCCACGCCTCTGTATGAGGTGAGTGGTTCACGGGCGGATGTGAAGAGCCAAACTCACAACCCAAACTCCACATTCTTCTCGTGCTGGTTCTGGAACACTTCTTTTACAGTATTATCTCAAGTGCCCTCGAAAAAATTTTCAAATCATACAATCATTTTTGCATGGTACACAATGAAGAAGCTATTTGAAGTTTAAAAGAGGTGTTTTTGATCAATTGCAAACATTGATGATTGTTATAATATATAAAGACAATTTGACTGTTCCCAATAAAACAATGATATTCTTTGTTTAGTTTATTAATTTATATTTTCCATTTATTTTAAAATAATGATGAGATAAGAGCATGGTTTGTCGACACATTTTAAGATGAGATATCCTGTCTGGTTTTGGCACATTACATACACTAAAAGGTCAAAGGGTACTTACCCTAATGCTGTCACAGTCACAAAACACAGTCACAGCCTATTTGGAGTTCCTGCATTTTGCTTTTTAAAAATCAACTGATTTGCTTTTATATTTATGTTTTTATATGGTCATTAAGTGTTATGTATGTTTAGTTAATATGCTTTTAGATATGCAATAGAAAATTGTTCTATCTTAAATGGAAACTATTTATATCTTTTCACTTTTTGGTTAAAAATGAATTGTCATTTTCACTTGGCAATATGATCCCCTTGAATCGCTGAGCCGTAGAATACCACCTCGCTGAGGGGTGCTGGGCTGCGGCCTGGGCTCCTCCCCGGCCTTCAGGTAAGTGAATATTAAACTTTCACAAGACAAAATATATATTGCAATATTTTTATTAAATGATTTCTCAGAAGCAGGAATGGCACAACTGATCTCATTAGTCCGTGCCAAATTTAATCATCTTAACACAGGTCTAAAAGTTGAATTCAAATCCTTGACAAGAATCCGACTCTCATGGAGATCCACCTTCTAGGATGTCCAGGGCACAGGAAAAATAAAAAAATAAATTAGGATAAAATAATAGGATGGATTGAGAAAGGGCTAAGACAAATTGCAGAAGCCTGCGACAAAACACACATCTCTTGTATATTAGCCAGGAGATTTACTCTTCCTTTTAATTGACTATTTTGTGATTTTTTTCCTTTTGCCTGTTTTAACTATTTATTTTGTAATATAGATTCATTGGAAGCTACAAAGTTAGTGCAAAGAGGTCCCACGTACGCTTCCCCAGTTTCTCCCGCAGGAGCATTAACATGTAAGCATGACAGCAGTGACAGTGAGCCAAGGAAGCTGGCGTGGTGCAGAGCGGGCACAGAGCTCTACCCTGTTTAAGGCGTGTGTAGGTCTGTGTGACCTTCACCGTGATCAAGACGTAGACCTACTCCATCACAACACTCCCTAGTGCTACCCTTCTACAATGAGACCCACCTCCCTCCTTACCCCCCTACCCAACCTGGCAACCTGTAATCTATTGTCCATCCCTACGCTTTCTTCATTGTGAGAACATTATGTCAACAGAATCTTATGTAATTTTTTGAGTTGGCTTTTTCAGTCAGCATAATACCCTTGCCCATAGTTGGGTCATATTTTTTTAATCCACTCTCGTGGTCTCTGTTTTTTAATTGGCTTATTTAGGCCATTTAAATTTAATGTAATAAGTTCAAGCTGAAGTCTGCCATTTTATATTTTTATTTTCTGTTTGTTTCCTGTTTTTCTTCTTTTTCTTGACTTCTTGTGGGTCACCTGAATATTGTGTAGATGTCCATGTTAATTTATCTACCTGTTTTGGGGCACATACCTTTGTTTCTATTGTTTTGTGTCTACTACACACACTACATTGTACACACATAACTTGTCACATTCACCAGCCTGAGTGAAGTGCAGAAATCTTCATGCTGTAAGGCTGCCTGCAGGAAACATACCCTCTACAAAGTGATGATCTGAGCATTTCCTTTCCTCTTTTAGTTTGCCTTTCTGCCTTGCAGGTATATGGAGGGTGTACACAGGGCATTCCTCAGTAAAATAATTAAACTTTATATCCTCTTTAGGGAAAAGAGCTTTTAAAAATATTTTCTTTTATCCACTATATCTGAAAAAATATTAAAACTTGTTATCTCTGGGGCAGTGCCTGTGGCTCATTGAATAGGGCACCAGCCCCATATACCAAAGGTGGTGGGTTCAAACCCAGCCTTGGCCAAACTGCAAAACAGAAAAATAGCCGGGCATTGTGGTGGGTGCCCGTAGTCCCAGCTACTCAGGAGGCTGAGGCAAGAGAATTGCCTATGCCCTGGAATTAGAGGTTGCTGTGAGCTGTGTGATGCCACAGCACTCTACCAAGGGCGATAAAGTGGGACTCCATCTCTACAAAAAAAAAAAAAAAAAAACTTGTTATTTCTGCTATGGAATCCTCTTCAGCTTGTCACCTAAGAGGTGTGCTCCTCGTGAAGACCCTGTCTCTTTGGTGACCTGCCTGATTGTGACTTTATGAAGATGTGGTTTTATATTCACTTGGGTATTGCTGTTATTCTGGACAACACCCAAGGTTAAACATTAGTACAGGGGAGTGGGTGCTGACCGCTTAGTGTGAATTCTTCAGGGTGTGTGTATAGACAGTGGGGGGCAGGCAGTGCCACTGCTCCTCTCTCTAAAGAGCTCAGCTCACCCCAGGGTGGCTTGTGCCAGCCAGCCCCCCCCTTCCAGGGGCTCCCCACCCGCTGGGGCCCTGCGGCCTCCTGCTGCCCAGCTCCGCTCCCCAGTGGCCCTCTGGAAAGGGCTGGGTCGACAATCCCTGGCTATTCTCCACGCAGGACTCCTCCACGCCTGCGTGGCCCTCAGTAGTGTCCTCAGAAGCAGAGGCCGTCTCAGGCGTGGCATGCCTAAAAAGTCTACATCCTACCTTCTTATTTTACAGTTTGATTTGATATAAAACTATAGGTTGGATATAATATTTCACTGAGAATTTCCCTAGGTTATTGACTTTTAGTTTTATCATAGAAAACATCAAATGTACTGACACCAACAACCTTCAGGGCCCTGGTCCAAATATGTGTCCTGCAACTCCTGCTTTGGTATTGACTCCACATTTTTATTTATTTATATATTTTTGCAGTTTTTGGCCGGGGCTGGGTTTGAACCCATCACTTCTGGCATATGGGGCCAGCACCCTGCTCCTTTGAGCCCCAGGCGCCGCCCAACTCCACATTTTTGAATATAATAGTATGTCTATACTTCATTAACTTTTTCTGCTTGTCTTGTTGTTTTGGTTTGTTTTTATGGCAGGTTCTAAAATCTCTATTTTTGAAATTTGGAGTATATATGAGAGAGAGAGAGTGTGGCATTGCAGAGCCTGCAATGCAACCGCCCAGCTCAACCCCCACCGGTGCAGGTGTCCTGGGCTTCCCGCGGGACTCTGAAGGCATCGCTTTGTGGACATCTGACCTACAAGCTAAGGAAAAGCCCTTCCCATCTAATGCCTCTTTGTACA
Source organism: Perodicticus potto (assembly GCA_963574655.1). Lineage (NCBI taxonomy): Eukaryota > Metazoa > Chordata > Mammalia > Primates > Lorisidae > Perodicticus > Perodicticus potto. The sequence goes on from CAUYRH010081584.1 coordinate 31,513, forward strand.
GGAACTGTGTTTGTTTGTTGTCCCTGTGTTGTTTTTTGCAGTTTTTGGCCGGGGCTGGGTTTGAACCTGCCACCTCCGGCATATGGGGCCAGCACTCTGCTCACTGAGCCACAGGCGCCGCCCATGTTGTCCCTGTTTTAAAGCCCTTGAGATCCTCTGTTTGGTGTGAGTGTGACATTCTGCATGATCAGCCTGTGGTCGTTTTTTTCTCTCCTCCCCTGGACCTCGGTAGACCTCTTACATTTGGACACTTGTATGTTTTAGTCCTGTGGAATTTTCCTTGACTTGGTCCTTCAGACCTTGTACAGAGTTTTGTTTTGTTTTCGTTACCGTATCTACAAATTCCCAGAGCTATTCTTTGCCCTCTGAGTGTGCACCGTCAGCCTGTCCTTAGTTCGTGAGTGCACACGTGCTGAACTGAGGACGTTACTAGAAACTTTTAAAGTTTATTTCTTCTCCCTTTGTTGACTATTTCCTCTAAGGTACTTCTTAAATTTTTTTAAAATCAAATTTGGGACTGCCCTTTCACAGTGATGACGGAGGCACTAAACACCAGCCTGTCGGAGCCCCTGCCATGCGGGGCATGTGGGCCCCTGGAGCAGGGAGACTTTCTGTGTCCCCAGATGCAGCCCCTGGCAGTGCCTGGTCCCCATGCCCAGGGTATCTGCTCTTCACTTCCTCCTGTAAGATGGAACAGTGAGGGCGAGTGTCCCCCCGCTGGTCAGCATGTGGGCAGGGTCCCTTCTTGCTGGGCTCCTGGAGGTAATGACCTCTCTTCCCATCTGTATCACTGTCTGTGGACACGTCCTCTGTCTTTTCCATTTCTCCATCTGTTCCTGCCCTTCATACACTCATCAAAATATCTTACCGGCTACTGTTCTTTCTCTCTTTGTTGTTGTGAATAATACCTGGAACATTCTTCTGCAGATTTTTGTGTGAAAGAAAAGAAAAATCTAGCTGGCCAATCAGTCATGTTAAAAGAACGAATGTTTGTTTCCTAAAGTTCTTTCTCTGTCTTGTTCAGGTCTTGCCTTTTTCTTTCCTGTAAATATTGCATGGGGGTTACTTTGTAACGGACTCTTCTAAAACATCTACTGCAAGAAATTTACTTTTCAATCTCCCTCCATTTCTTCCTTGTTCACGATCAGGTGAGTCACGGCCCTGTCCTGTTTGCTTCCTCCAACATCCTGAAAGGGGAAATTCTCCTCGGTGAAGTCCAGAAAGCTGTTTGGTGGTCTGTGGTCAGCTGGATTGCTTTTCCAGAACGCATCAGGAGTTTAATGTCCTGTCACAAGCAGATGTAACTGGAAGCCTTGGCAGCTTGACCAAAAAAGGTTCCCCCTCTCCTGCTTCTGCCACGTCTATAAATAGACTCCGCCGAGATGCCCCCTCTGTCTTAATCTCTCCTGCCTGAGCACTGTGGCCTTGGGCTTCTCGAGAGTTTTATTTAGTGGGTCACGATGTCTCTCCACGCTGATGCAGAGTGTTCCCGCCGGGATGATATAAAGTGAGAACGGGCAGGGTTTTCTGTCCAGCAAGGAAAGAAAGAATTTCTCATTAACTTGAAGAAATTTTTATGATCATTGAATTATTCAGGTCTGGTCTTTTTAAAGAAAGCTAACAGAGAGAGGGGAAGGAATAAAAAAGAAAAGATTACTCCTCTATAATGAATGTGTTTGTGTGTGTGTGCACAAAGTTCACAGAATTATCCCCAGGAAACGAGGAAGACCCTGGTAAAATCTCAAACACTTATCTGTCGGTGTCTTCCGGGCACATCCGTCCCCTGGATCGGTGGCACTTCGTTGCCATCCTGACTCTGAGAGGGTTAACCGTGCAGTGATTCGGATTTTCTTACAATGCTTTAACTCTCAAAAGCCCGGGCAGAGATCGTTGTCACTTCTTGCCTGAGCCAGCCTCCCAATCTGTGGGGACTGCATTTCGCTGGCCCTGTTTTTATGAGCCAGAAGTTCACGGCCTCACCCTTTGAGGAGCAGTAAAGGCTGCAGAGAGGGGACGGATCAGACCAGATAACCGCATGGTCAGAACAAAGTGCTCCGGCCTAAACGCAGCGCAGTAAACGGCAGCTACATTTAGGCAAAAAATCCTGGCGATGTGGGAAGAAAGGTGCCACGAGAGAGTGTAAGATTTTGGTCTTTTGGAATGAAAAATCAAACATCACTTCCACTGCTTATATTTGGAACCTATTTGAAAGAGAAAGCAACATGTTTTGATACAAATCTGTTGATCCTTATTTTCTTACTGTATTTACTTTGTGCTCTCTTCGGTTGTAACCTTGTTAGCGTTCGCCCCCGTAATTCAAAGAGCAAGAACAAAATGTTTTCCGGTCATGCAGGGGGAGGGGTGAAGAGAAGATTCCTGAGCAGGGAGGTCCATATCCTGGTCCCCATCCATTCTCAGGGTCCTCGGAATGGTCTTTGTTCTCTCTGGAAGCAGAGATGCATTTAAACTAATCCTTAGAGTAAGCTGATTTCTGCCCCCGAACGTTTATTGAGTGTTTAACACTACAGGAAATACAATCTGAGTCTAATGTACTTACGAGGAATGTTTTCAAAAAAAGCAGCCACAAAAATAATTCAATCACCAAGAAATTCTCCTTAATATAAATGTGTCAGCAACAGTATGCATTCACATTTTTTAAAATAAGTATTTCATTTTTATGCCCAAAGTACAATCAGCTGCTTCTGAAAAGTAGATTGTAAGTAAGCAAATGAGGGGAAAAAGGCAATTTATTTTTTCCCAGTGGAATTTAAGAGGATCAATGGTATTTAGAGGAGAAATATAACATAGTAAGAGATATCTTTCTTGGAGCTGTAGTTGTTGTTAATAACCCGGGATTTTTTTTTTTTTTCTGTAAATGTGTGTATGAATCATTAAATAAAACCAATGATATTTTAATATTTAAAAGGGGGTTCTTTTTTGAAACATAGATATTTATGTCTTATTGATAAGGAAATAAATATTAAATCTTTAACTTATTCCAAATTTTACTCAAGGTATTCAAACTGTCCCACTTGTTTTATGGGAAGTCTTTTCTAAGCCAGGATGGGACTGGCACAGAGCAGTGCCCAGGGAGGTGTGGATGACTCACGCTGGCCCCATCATCCCCCACCTAGTGGGTGTGTAACTTCATAGCCCCTGCATCCTCCAGTTTACTGTAAAATGGAGAAAAACATAGTTCCTAACTCACAGAGCTGTTGCGAGGGCCAAGCAAGCTAATATGTGAAAACTTACTTAGAACGATCCTTAGTTGTTATTATCACACAAGGGTAATAGTTGACTTGCTGAGATGATGGTAACGATGAGCTCTTTCCTGTGGGGGATGTTCAAACAGCTAAACTCCTCTCTCCTTCAAAAAGCAAAGTCATCGATTCCATAGATTCAGGACGTGAGCAAGTGTAGTAGTGTCTCAAATTCTGCTTTATTGTCTGATGTGAATAATAGCATTTGTTCACAAGGGATTTTACCCAAGAATTATTAAGGCAAGAGTCTTGGAAAAGTTAATTTAGGGTTAGGATGTGACTATGTCTTCTTAAGGAAAGCATCCGATGGTTACCAATGCCATCAGTAGCTAAAGGATATTTCTGTTAGGGCAGAAATTCTTTTCCTTTTACGGAAGTTTGAGATACCAGATGAAAGACTTTAAAAAGTTTGAAGTAGATTTAGCATCAAGCAGATTCCAGCATTCTCCATTAATTGTGTACTTTTTGAATAGCTAAGAGCTGCCTCTCCTTGCAGACACCCACTTCAGAGGACGAAGAGGAGGAGACAGACCCAGGGAAAAGAGGGCCAAGCAAGACACACCTATTCCTGGGAAGACCCTGCGGATTCCAAACTCTCATTTCCTTTGGTGAATTCATGCCATCAACTCATAGTTGACATACTACCAGCAAATTACAAGAATGCACAGCCTACTTTGTAGGTGACTGAGTGGACCAGGAGGAAAAGCAGGACTTTATTTGGGTTATATGCAGGTGATGTGGAGCCACAGTTGTTCCTGGTGGTCTCTCCCCCGGCACCTTCCTTAGTGAGGTCTCTTTGCCACACTCTGGCCCAGGAGGTTACTGTTCTCTATTTCACAGAGAATGAGCACGAGCAACTTGTCATGTGACACATTGCTCTGGTCTGAATATTTGTGTCACCCAAAATTCACATGTCTAAATCCTCACCCCCACAGTAATGGTGTTAGGAGATGGGCCTTTGGGAGGTGATTAGGTCATAAAAGTGGAGCTGGCAAAACACCATGGATGAAATTAGTGCCCCAGAGACATCCCTTGCCTCTTCCACTGTGTAAGAGTAGGACATGGTGAGAAGGGGCCACCCATGAACCAGAAAACGGGCCCTTGGACAGATGCCAAATCTACCTTGTCCTTGGACTTACCAGCCTCTAGAATTGTTGAGGAATAATGTTCTGTTGACTATTAACTATTCATTCTATAATGTTTTGCTATAGCAAACTGGTGTGGTTTGGATTTTTGATCCTACAAATCTCATGTTGAATTGGATCACCAATGTTAGAGGCGGGGCCTGGTAAGAGGTATCTGGGTGGTGAGGGTGGAGCCCTCGTGAGTGGCTAGGTGCTGTCCTTGCCGTAATGAGTAGCAATGAGTAGCTCTTGCTCTATGAATTCCCTGAGATTTGATTGGCAGAAAGAGCCCAGCATCTTCCTTTCCTCTCTCACCATGTGACACCAGCTTACCTCCTGCTTCTGCCACGTGTGGAGGCTTCCTGAGGTTTCACAGAAGCAGGTGCTGGTGCCATGCTCTTGTACAGCCTGCAGAACCATGAACCAAATAAAGGTCCTTTTTTTTTTAAATAAATTATCCCATTTTGGTATTCCTTTATAGCAACACAAGTGGACTAAGGCACAGCCCACACAGCCTGAGACCCACAGTTGGGAACCCCGGAGAGACCAGGGTCTGTCCACTGACCAACACCAGTACTCACCACTCTCTGCCCAGCACCCACCTCCATGGTGCAGTCACAGGCCCTGCTCTTCCATCCTCTCCTCCTCCTTCCACTCAGTATGGAAGTTCTCAAGCACCTCTGCTGAATTAGCAAAGAGGGACCTTGGGCGGCACCTGTGGCTCAGTTGGTAGGGCACTGGCCCCCATATACCAAGGGTGGCGGGTTCGAACCCGGCCCCGGCCGAACTGCAATAAAAAAAAAAAAAAAAAAAAAGAGGGACCTTGGCAGACACAGTCACTGCCTTTGGAGACAATTAAATCCTAGAAAGACAACACTGATGTGAACAGAATGAATGAAGACCCAGTACCCAAGAACACAAATTCAACATCTTGCCTAAGGGCCCAAGTTCTTTCATCTACAAAATGAAAAGTTTGGAACATAAAAAGGTATTCCACTCATTCATTTGTCTGCTCATAAGAAAGTATGTCTTGAGTGCCTGGTATGAACTGGGCTCTGGGGGCATTGCCCCTGCCCTTGGAGTGTCAGACACTGTGATAATGGGTAGTTACTAAGTGCTGTGGACAATGCTGGTCATCTATGCATTCACTCAGCAACTCTTCATTAAGTTTCTATCATGTGTCAGTCCTTCATGGAAATCGTTTCCTCTAGTGCCTGAGTACTGGCGTAGGAAGTGTGCTCAACACGTCTATACTGATGGAATGAATGGCGGTGAGAGAGGACGTCTTCCTCTGAAGTGCACTGACATTATGGAAAGCTTTCATTCACTGACTACTTCTCATATAAAATCTCATTTGATTCTCATCAGTTAATCCAACATGGTTGAGTGCTTCTAGTAGAGCTAAGTCCTCTCCATCCCTGGTGGACATGTGGCCCAGGAGGGACTGTACCCTTGGTCCCAGTTCATATTGTAACCCAGGTCGGGTTAGTCGGAGTCTTTGCCTGACCTGTTTGGACTATAGGAAGGTGTGCCTCCTCCCTCTGGTTTGCCAGCTCAGGGTGCTCCTGCAGGCAGATTCCTCTATCTCGTGTCCTGTGTCTCCTGCCATGCCCTGGTATAAGAGCCAATAAATTCCTTTTTTGTCCTTACAATTGAGTTTCTGTCACTTGATACTCAACATTTTTGCCAGATAAAGCTATCAAGAGACAGAGTCAAGGATTGAGCCCAGGTCTCTGAAACCACTTTTCCGTGGTTATCCCAGCAGCCCTATACCTGGCAGGTACTGTCTTCTGCTGTGAATCCCATTTTCAGGTAACAAAACCACTCTTCCATATGAAATTCTGCATCAGTAATAATCATTCAGATAAATATTGGGGATTGTTCTTCGCATCCTGGTAGGGAAGTGGCATACTTTGGGTCAGCCCTGCAGGCATTCCTACTTCTACCTTGGCCTTCTTTGCTAATAGAATCTTGATTTTGTTTGGGGATTGAGCAGCCAGTTAGTGGGTAAAAGTTATTATTGTAAGTCAATCCTGGAAATTCCATTCTTCTTGGTGCTGATTGCCTTAGGCGTGAGTAGCTGATGCCGTGCTGGCCCCATGATGTTTAAAGAAAAGGTGGCTGGGGCTTTCTTTATACTTTCTTTCTTCTTCTTCTTTTTTTTTTTTTTAGACACAGGGTCTGGCTCCATTGCTGAGGCTGGAGTGCAGTGGTATGATCATAGCTCACTGCAACTTTGAATTTCTGGCCTCAAGGGAGGGACACTCCTGCCTCAACCTCCCAAGTAGCTATTCCTGCAAAAATATAGCACAGAACCTGGCTGAGTTATTTAAACATTTGTTGTTGAGATGAGGTCTTTCTATCTTGCCTAGGCTGGTCTCAAACTCCTGGCCTCAAGTGGTCCTCCCGCCCCAGCCTCCCAAATGCTGGGATTATGAGTGTGAGCCACCATAAGTGGTCTGGGTAGAGCTTTCTGAGAGAGGTTCACACATTATAAAAAGGGGACCAATGACAAACTCCAGGCCAGGCAAGAGGGGAGAGATATTTGTTTTTTTCCTGTTTCCTCCTGCTTCTTCCTGCTAAGTGCAACTATACACCCTGAACTAAATTCAATAGACCACCAAAGGAGACTTCTGAATGATGGAAAGAGGAAGGCAAGGTGGTCAGGGACCATAGGACCATAGTACCTTACAACCCACCAGAGGAAAGTGACCCAGGTCTAGCATTTCTGACACCCAATATAGCTGCCAAGGTGACTCGAGTAGCTTCATCCCTTTCCCAGATATCTGGGGATCCCCCCTCCCAGCACCAGACAGGCCCAGCAGCATCAGGACAAGGGGTCACCCAGAGGAAGTGCTCCCCAGAGGACCTAGGCTTCTTCTCCTCAACCAGGGGCCTGGGGCACCTGAACAGCACAGGCAAGGAGGACTCACTACAATAAGCACCTGGCCTAGCAAGCCTCTTCATATTCACAGTTAAGCGACTCCTTTTCCCCACCTGTAGATGCCAGTGGTCCAGCCAGTGGGGATGCCAGTGGGGAAACTCCTACCTCCACAGGGAGCACCTGCAGGGACCACTGGGAGCCCAACACAGGAAAAACCAGTAGCCCAAAATAACTCCATAAAAGCTCTGAAAATGAATTGTCTTTGGAACCATAGTCTACAAGGCCAGGATCTCAGTGTTTAAGTCTAAATAGGGTGATCAGCTGCTAAAATAAAAGATTTAAATAGGACCCATAGTGTCCTAACATAATAGTTAAAATGGCCAAGATATAATATAAGGTTACCAAGAATACCAAGATGCCAAGAATCTGAAAAATCACATCTTGAATGAGAAACCACAATCACTTGACTTTGACATGGAGATGAATCAGAGGTTGAATTATCAGGCAAGAATCCTCAAGCAGCCATAATAAAAACTGCTTAAAAAGCAATTATGACTACTCTTAAAAGAAATAAAAAAAAAATAGAAAATCTGAGCCAAAAAATATAAGTTATTAGAAAGAACAAAATGAAAATTATAGAACTAAAAAATGCAATAACAAGTCTAAAAACTTGATGGTGCACCCAATAGGACAGGGAGGATGACAGGAGATAAAATAGAACAAACTTAGTATCGAGCCAAACAACTTTCTCAATGTAAACAACAGAGAGAAAATAGATCGAAAAGGATGAACAGAGCCGCGGCACCAGTAGAAATGTAAGACAAAAAAGACCTAAATTAGTGTCACTGGATTTTCAGGAGGAAAGGAGAAAGAGAATGGAGCTAAAAAGATACTAAGAAAAATTTGGCTGAAAACTAAATTTTGGTGAAAGACACAAACAATTATCTCCAAGAGGCTGAGAAGTGGGATAAACTCAAAGAAATCTGGGCCAGGGTACCGAAACTGAACTTCTAAAAAGTAAAGACAAAGAAAAACAAGATCTTGAAACCTGCCAGAAACAGCACACTCACCAATCTGAATGACAGCAGATTTCTCATCAGAAACCATGAAAACCAGAAGGAAGTGGTACCACACTGTCCAGTACTGAAAGGAAAGGATTGCCAGCTGCACGTTCTATTGCTCATGAAACCATTCTTCAGGAGAAAGGGAGAAATAAAGACATTCTCCAATGAAGGAAATCTAAAAGAATTTGTTACTAGAAATTTACCTTTCAGAATGACTAAAGAAAGTTCTTTAAACAGAAAGAAAATGCTGTAAGACAAAACCTTGGGTCATGAGCAAGTAAGAAAGTTGAAAGAGCAGAAACCTGTCTGTTCTATAGACTATCCTTCCCTCCTGTGTTTAGTGAACCACATTCAAGTAAAGGAAACTAATGGAAGTGAGAGTTCTACACTCACCTGAGGGAATAAAATGGTAACACCAACGAGCTGTGCTACATATACCTTGTAACATCCAGAGTAGCCACTGAGAATTGTATGTAAAGAGACACACTCGAAAACACAGTAAGTGAGTTGAGACGGACCATCCAAGAGAAATAAAAACTTATATTCACAGGCAAACTGTACAGGGATTTTCATAGCACCCTTATTCCTAATAGTCAAAAACTGGAAACAAACCAGATATCCTTCAGGGAGTGAATGGTTAAACAAATATTGCTGTATCTATACTGTGCAATAGTACTTGGCCATCAAAAGGAGTGAATTACTGGTATACACAACTTGGTTAATTCGTAAGTGATTATACTCACTGAAAAAAGGCAATGCTCAAAGGAAACATGTGCATACTGTATGACTTCATTTATATAATATTCTTGAAATAATAATAGAGGAATGAAGAACAGACTAGTGGTTGCCAAAAGAGAGATGGGTGGGGCAGTAATAGGCAGCAGGTGGGTGTGGAATGTGAGGGTCTTTTAGGTAACACGGCTGGGCCTAGATGTGATAAATTTTACAGGAGTAAATATTCACACATACAGACAAGTATAAGTAAAACTCGTAAAATCTGGATGACATCAGTAAATTTTGTGACCTTACACTATTGTTTTGCAAGATATTATCATGGGGTCAGGTGGGGAAAGTGTACCTGGGATTTTTCTGTATTATTCCTCATAACTGGATGCAAATCTATCATTATGTCAAAATAAAAATTTTAATTAAAATAGGGTTGCCCAAAATAGGGCCACATCCATTGAGATGTTATGTGAGAGGATGTGATAGTGGAGCTGCTTGTGACCCATGAAGAGAAGCCAAGAAAAACATAGAAAAGATGACCCAGAAGCTGCCACCACTGAGCCACTTGTTTAACCTTGAGAAGAAGGCACCACCTTCTTCTCAATTTCTTACACCATGGGATGAAACTGGTTACTCATTGATTAAGGCACTTGTCACTGGGTATTCTGTTGTTTCCAACCAAAACGTTCTATTTGATGTAGGCTTGCAAATGTAATTTGCCTCCAATAAAAGAATTAGGGTAATAGAGTTGCCAGGAAAAATATAGGACATCGGTTACATTTAAATTTCAGAGAAAACAATGAATACTATTTTTTAGTATAAGTGTGCCCCAAATATTGTAGAGGACAGACTTCTAGCAAAAACTATTTGTTGTTTATTTGATTTTCAAATTTAATGAGCCATCTCACAGTTTTATACGCTAAGCCTTGCAACCTTATACTGAAAAGGGAATAGGGCAGTGCCTGTGGCTCAGTGGATAGGGCACGGGCCCCATATGGCAAGGGTAGTGGGTTTGAACCCGGTCCGAGCCAGCTAAAATAGCAGTGGCAACTGCAACAAAAAATAGCCGGGCAATGTGGCAGGCACCTGTAGTCCCAGCTACTTGGGAGGCTGAGGCAAGAGAATTGCTTAAGCCCAAGAGTTGGAGGTTGCTGTGAGCTGTGATGCCACGGCACTCTTCCAAGGGCGAAAGAGTGAGACTGTCTTGAAAAAAAGAAAAGGGTATGAGTGTATGTGGTAACTGAAAATTTGTATTTTTATAGGTCATATTAGATTCAACTCCCAATAATGGGTTAAATAGAGGATTGGCATTTATGAACAATATGATCTGTCAGTAATAATGTCCTATTTGTTGTACGTATACCGGTATTAAACATAGGAGTCTTCTTTTTGGATATGACCCCAAAGGCACAGACAACAAAAGCCAAAATAGACAAATGGGACTACATCAAACTCAAAAGCCTTCTTCACAGCAAAGAAAACAGCCTGTGAAATGGGAAAGAATACAGCAAGCTATACACTCAACAGGGGCTCATATCCAAAATGTGGAAGGAACTCCACTCAATTGCAAGAAAACAAATAACCAGATTTTAAAATGAGCTAAGGACCTGAATAGATATTTCTCAAAAACAAGACATACGAGTGGCCAACGGGTATACGAAAAAATGCTCAACATCAGTAATCAGCAGGGAAACGCAAATTAAAACCACAATGACATACTGTCTCACCTGTTAGAATGGCCATTATCAAAAAGTCCAAAGGTAAGCATGGGCTAGGACGTGGAGAAGAGGGAACCCTTCTGCGCTGGTGGTGGGAATGTAAATTAGTGCAGCCACAGTCTGGGGGTACCTCAAAAAACTGAAACTAGGACTTTTGTAGGACCCAGCAACCCACGTCCTAAAGAAATGGGGACCAGCGTGTGGAAGAGATGGCTGCACACTCTTGTTCTCAGCGGCGTATTCACGGTAGCCAAGATACAGAATGAACCTACGTGTCCTTGTAGGGATGAGCAGATGAGGAAGTGTGGATTTGTCCGAGGGAAGACCATTCAGCCCTACAGAAATAGGAACACCCTGTGGCCGGAGGATGCTGTACTAAGCCAAATAAGCCAGGCGCAGAAACAAGTGCCACATGATCCCACCTGCGTGTTGGGTCTCAGAAATCCAGCTCCCACATACAGACCAGCATGGTGCCTACGGGGGGGGACCAGGTAGTGGGGTGGGGGGCAGGGAGACAGTGCCCTTGAAGGCTTTGGGCGACCTATCACACCACATGGTGACTGTATTATGTACTGGACAATTGCAGGGAGAGTGGATCTTTAATGTATGCACCATAAAAATGGTAAGTACCAGGTGCTGGATGTGATAATTAGCTTGATATAACGCTTTCCTGATGTACACGTACATCACAGCACCACAGTGGACACCACAATATACACAAATTTTATTTGTCAGCAATACCTGAATAAAGGTGGGGAGACGGAAGGGAATTCTTTTCATCCTGTTCTCAGCCGAGTCCTCACGGTAACAGGTGTCAGCTACTCCTATGCTCCATGCAGGGCACGAGAGCCCTGAGGGGGCTCTTAAAGGAAGGGCTAAAATTTAATCTCAAGATTCCTGCTCCTCCTCAGCCTTCTTAGTAAAATCTACAAATTCACTCTGCAGCCAGAATAAACTGGAGGGAGAGAAACTTTACTTTTAAATGAAGTTTGGTACTTTATTATATGGGACTAGGCACTTTAATTTTTGAAGAAGGCCACTATTGCTTTAGGAAGTGATCAGAAGACTTCATATAATTCCAAGGTAACTGGAAAAATTATAAGAACTATCATGAGATTTTGTGCAAGATGACAGGAAAGAAACGACTCACACTCAGATTCAGAAGTACACATGTGTCACGGGGGTCTGTCACACGCTGATTCAGAAGTACATGGTTGGGGGTCTGTCACACGCAGATTCAGAGGTACGTGGTGTCACGGGGGTCTGTCACACGCTGATTCAGAGGTATGTGGTGTCATTAGAGGTCTGTCACACACAGATTCAGAGGTACACATGTGTCATCGGGGGTCTGTCACACACAGACTGTCACACAAAGATTCAGAAGTACACATGTGTCATGGGGGTCTGTCACACGCAGATTCAGAGGTACGTGGTGTCATGGGGGGTCTGTCACATGCAGATTCAGAGGTACGTGGTGTCATGGGGGTCTGTCACACGCAGATTCAGAGGTATGTGTTGTCATCGGGGGTCTGTCACATGTAGAGTCAGAGGTACGTGATGTCATCAGCCACTGGGCTCAGTCAGTGTGGGGGTTGGAGCACATTCCCTAAGTAGCCAGCACTCGTCTAAACCCGTTATAAATATTGGTGTACTCATTCCCCTGAATAGTTCAGTGAGACATATGTCATTATCATTTCCACTTTACTGGTAAGAAAAACTAGACCCCGGGCCGTGCCTGTGGCTCAAAGGAGTAGGGTCCCGGCCCCATATACCAGAGTTAGGGGGTTCAAACCCAGCACCAGCCAAAAAATGCAAAAAAAAAAAAAAAAAAGAAAAGAAAAGCTAGCCCCACACATATGGTAAACTTGCGTAGATTACCCAGATCACACCTGCTAGGAGGTCACACCAAGACTTGAACTCAGGCCTTCTGGCTCTGGGCCCACCACTAGTACCCAGGTGCTACACAGCCCCTCTCATTAAGTGGAGCAAACACACTGAATTCACACTGAAGGCTCCAGCCTGACCTTCTGATCATTTTATCATCATCTCTTCCACAGTCATAAATTCATGGAGCAATTCTTCATCTCCACCGAACACGTCCTGGACACCAACGTACTCGGCACTGTTTTGTACTGTGGGAATTGATGGCTTTGGGAAGTAATAGCACAGAACAGGGTCTGTTACTTACAGGGTATGTGCTGTTCTAAATCCTTTCCTATCTCATTTAATCCTCTCAACTAAGCTATGAGAGTTATTTCTTTCACAGGTAATGGAACTACTGTTAAGAGTGAATAAATTATCCATGGCTAGCAAGAAAAAGAATTATATCCAGATCTGTCAGCTGTGCTGCTGGGCCCTGAGCCGTCACACTGTACGGACCACAACGGGCTTCCTTTCTCTAAGCAGAGAGCAGGACTCACCATCATCCTGGACAGAGGAAGGCCCTCAAGGCACTGCAGTGATTCCTGACACTCTCCTGCACTCCCCTTTCCCCTTGATATTCCCGTCCACTGGGGGATTGTGCTTCAATATCTTAACTCGTAGTGTAAATATTCTACACCTTGCTTCCTACGGAATACTTAATCAAAATTAGGTCTTCCAGCTAGTGCACAAAGCAGGTGCTCACCCACCTTTCTAACGCTTGGATACTGTTAAGGAGGCCTGCAAATTTGGAAAATGATATGGCCGTTGCCAGGCAGCCAGCATCCGCAGCCTGATGGATTGTGGGTCGGGAGCACACGCGTGTTTTGTAACTATGGAAACAAACTGAGTTTGTGAAGCCAGAGAGCAGCCCTCCAGCATCCAGATTACCCTTCGAAGACGGCAAAGAAAAAAAAGCTCTATAATCATTCAACGCGTAGGAACTAATTCTAAGATATTGAGCCTTTAATTAAAGCAATTATTAATGCCTTTCTGAATGCTTTGCTGAGACATTCAGGTACTGGTCAACCCAGCAGAGAGGAAGAGCTTGAGTCTGCTGTAGCGGCTAACGATATGGCCACCAGTCCTCATGGAGGCCGGGCAATAGGGAAGGGCCCCCCTCTCACCCTTGTCCTTGTTCTCACACTGCCATCTGCCCAGGGTGAAGAATTTGGGACTGTTAATGAGTCCTGCCTTCACTCACTCCCAGTTGACCGACTCTGTGAACCCTTTCTAGCTTCTGGCTATGTGTCCTCAGGGAGGGGAAGGTGAGGCCACATCTCTCTTGTGGCCATGTCCAGAACCAGGAAACAATCCATTTTACACTGGCTTGAACAGCTCCGTGGCAGGGACTGTGGCCCTACATGCTGCATTCTTAACTTTGGTTTGCAGGGAAGTGGCCATCACAACCCTCTCGTGGCCTCATTCACACCGGCCTTAGCTGTATGTCCACTCAGGTAAGGACTGTGGTGCAACAAGTACTTCTCTATAGTAAAATTTTATTGGGCAACTTGGATGAATTGGAAGGACACCTGTCTTAGAAGGACACCTGGCTTCGGGTATGGGGTGCCCAGAATCACAACGTCTCTGTTAACGGGACTCTGGTACTATGCCAGGGAGACCTTGGTGGATAAGTGGGAGGGAAGCAGAAGGGAGGGGAGCCGACACGCCCACCTCTCCTCCCAGGAGCTGTCTGGGCTGTACGTCCTCCTCGTGGGCACGGCGGCCAGGCCTGACCCGCGGCTTCCTCTCCAGCATACGACCAAGCTGTGCTTGCACCGGAGTACAGCCGGGGAAGCCTGCCGCACAGCAATCATGGTTCATTTGTTGCTATGGTATTTCTGTGGCCTGTTTGGATCCATGAATGTCTTGATTATTTTCAATACCCATTTATAGAACATTCTGCTCATCGTAAAGTGCTTTGAAACCATCCTCACAGGATACTTCTTACACCAGACACAAGTAACGGCTTTGCTATTTTACAAATGAGCACACGGGGGTGTTGTTTTAATAACTAAAATCAGGGAAAGTGAGGGAAAAGAATTGGGTAAATGACATTATTAATCTAGATAAAACAAACTTGGCTTGAGGTTAAATTAATTTGACATAAATTGATGTTTTGACATCAAAAGTTACGCCTTGACATCACTGAGGCTTTGACATCTAGTCGGTGTCACAGTTGGAGAAATATTATTTGAGGGGCAGGTTACCGTTGACAACAGGCCCGATGAGGCAGAAAGTGGAAATTGGGGATAACTCTTGCTCGCAAATCTTTGGTGTCTGAAGAAACAACGTAGAAAATTAAACAGTGGGCTGTTCGACCTTTTGTGTGTTGGAGTCAATATTTAAAGAATGTTCACAATTTGTGGTTAAGAACGTATAATTATTATGTAGGTATAAATAATATTAAGATAATATGATTGTGTGTGTAATCAAGAAAGAGAAAAATAATATTCTCCTATGAGTAAGCCGTGGCGTATTCAGGCAATAGAATTCGGTATCACGGTGAAAGTAACAGAGCTGGGAACTATCGGCCCACACTGACAACACCCCAAAATACATATGAAGAGGAAAGCAGATCACCTCCGACTTGGCGCCACTTACAGAAACTTCGAGTATATATAAGGCTGAGCAATATATGGTTTAAAGATACATAGTTCTGTGGGGAAATCGTGAAGGCCATTTGGTCCACAATGAACACAAAATTAGGACGCGGAGGAGGAAGGAGCATGTCTGAGCAGGTGCCCTGGGTGCCCAGGGCGTGGGGTGGTACCTGTGAAGCCTTCTCATTTCCTTTCCTGCTTATGAGCGGCAGGCGGGCTCAGCGACTCCCTCCGCGCGGCTCTCCACCTGCCAACTTTGCTCCGTCCTGCCCACAGGGCTGTACTCAGCACTTGCTCCTGGCCAGAGGGCTTTCACCAGGGCCGCCCACGCCTTCCGTTTTCGTAGATTTCTCCCGCAGACCAGGCGCTTCTCCAGTTGTGAATTACAGGACTTTAAGTGATCTCATACCGCAGCAGCTGAATCCCCAAAGATGGTCCGCCTAAAAACAGCAATCATGGGCCAGAGTGATGGTGATGATGAATTAAAAAATTTCCAACAGAACGTGTCGGTAAAATCATTCAAAACAAAGTCGAGGACATATTTTCACTTCCTCCACGTGACATTCCCAGAACACAAGGTCATATCAGAGGGAGGGCACCTGCACTCCCCCTACTTAGTGGCCTTAGTCTGCAGGAACCCCCAATGCTGTTGCAGCAAACACCCACAAACCAGGGGCTTCGAACAACGGGAAGTGATTCTCTCACAGCGCTGGAGGCCAGAAGCCTTAAATCCAGGTGTCGTGGGACGTGGGACGGGCTCCTGCTGAGCGTGGGAAGAGTGCGTGTCCCACGCCCCTGCCTCTCTCCGGGAGTCCAGGGCCCAGCAGTCACTGGCATTTACTGGCTTGTACTGGGTCGCTCCCATCTTGCCCTATTGTCAAACGGAGCTCTCCTGGGAAGCCTCTGTGCCTTCTTGTCTTCTTAGAATGACACCGGTGATCAGGCGGGGGCCCACCCTCACCCAGCATGACCCCATCTTAACTAATTGCACCTTCAAAGACCCTAATTCCAAATAAGCTCTTACTGTGAATTTCTAGTTGGACATAAATTTGGGGGGCACAATCCAACCCCATGTAAAGTCAGACAGCTGAAAGGCCTGGTTATGAGGTCATAACCAGTTATGAGGTCACACAGCTGTCCCCGTACCAGCTGTGTGACCTCATAACTCTCCTCCCCCCGGCAATCGTGGTGTCTAATTAGGGTGACAGTACATTCCAGTCTGCCCAGACAGTCCCTGTTGTCCTGGCATAATTTTAATATTGGCCCCATTCACTTTCAAAGTATTTCAGTTTGAACAACAAATTGTACAGTCACACTTTGTCTGGTGGGTGTGAATTTACCTGAGGCGCCAAGCAAATGGCAATACCGTAGTAAAAGCAAAAGCATTCAGGGATGCAGCCCATGCTCAGGGAATAGCTCTCCGCGCTCTGGGAAGCTAAGGCTGGACCCACAAGCCGTTAGCAGCTGTGGCCAGTAACCAGAAAGGGCCCCTTGTTTGCGGAGTGTACAAAAAGCCATAAATCAGGCATGGATTGGAGTTCCCCGCTGTCACCCAGGTGAACTCTGTACCTCTCGGCAGTCGTGACTATTAACTGCAGTGACAGGAGCTATGTTTACATTATTAGTTACAGGGAAAGGCCGAACCCTGTTCAGTAATTTCTACCCCAGCTCAGCTCAAACAGTACAACTTTAAAAGTTTGTTCAATTCATGGAAGAATGATACAGACATTTCCCACACCGAGGTTCACTATATACAAGCATGGAGATTCCAGCTTTTCTGGATATACAAACAGACTAAATCACTTTTGTTTCTTAATTTGTAAAATGACAAAATGATAGTGATCCTTAAAGTCCCTTCCCAGGCACTTTTGCATCAGAATCAGCAAGATGTTTGCCAGAAATGCAGCTTCCAGGGCCACAGCCCAGATCTATTGAAAGTGAACATCTGGGGTGGAGTCAGGAATCTGACTTTGGCTGCCCCTCGCCACACTGGCACGTGAGGACAGCTTGGGGAGTAAGGTGCCCTTCTGGAGGCCTTTCTGCTGCAGGTGAAATTGTGGCATTCAGTTCTGACTGAAGGAAGTTAGGAAGAACATCTACGGCCCCTGCACTGGCATCTATTTGTCATTGAATGTGGACTTAAAGATAATCCCGAGAGACTCTCGGACATTTATTTTCTTATCTCCTTAAATATTTAACTATGTGAGGCCCTTGCATTTTCAAATCAACTAATGGGATGGTATTACATTTCTTTCAAGCTCTGAAGCGGTGCTGCCCAATAAGGCAGCCACTAGCCACGGGATTAAGTAAAATGAGAAAGTCAGCTCCTCCCATGCACTGCCAGTGTGTTAGCCGCCCCACAGCCCCGCACTGGCTCCCACAGGACCAGCGCAGACACAGACCCTTTCCAGGCCAAGAGTGTGTGTCAACCAGGGCTGCACGGTAGGCCCACCGGGGAGCTGCTTTCAAAGCCTCAGTACCCAGGCTGGGGATGGGACCTCGTACTTTTTAAAGATTAGCTTGCCCCAGAATCACCTGGGGACGCTGTTAGAACAGACGCTGCCGAGCCCCACACAGATTCCATCTGGGTGACACCATTTATATTTCCAGCAAGCTCCCAGGACAGGGGTGGGAACCTTTTTATGTTGGAGGCTGCATTAATTCAGCTGTCATCAAATAAGCCCCATTCAAGAAACTTCAATTAGTCATGCTTAAAAATGTACATTATTGTGTAAAAATCTATCTTCTATGTACTTAATAATTTTTAAAAATGAAAACTATTCATTTTATTAAGATTAACTAACTTTTTCATGACTTTGTTGTGTCTACTTTTTTTTCTGGGGAGCATTTGAATATTTAGTGGCAGCAATAGAGGTCGGAAGTCCCAGCTGATCCTCTAATGCAGTTTTTTCAATTATTTTCATTTTGTCTTAGAGACAGAGTCTCACTTTAACACCCTCGGTAGAGTGCCATGGCGTCCCACAGCTCACAGCAACCTCCAACTCCTGGGCTTAGGCGATTCTCTTGCCTAGGCCTCCCAATTAGCTAGGACTACAGGCGCCCACCACGACACCCAGCTATTTTTCGGTTGCAGTTTGGCCGAGGCCGGGTTGAACCCGCCACCCTCGGTATATGGGGCCGGTGCCCTACCCACTGAGCCATAGGCACCACCCTTGTTTTCAATCTTTTAATCTCACAGCACACTTGAACCTATAGCTAAAGTTCCACAGCACACTTAAACCATGTTCATCCAAAAAAAAATTTTTTTTTAAAGGATATACTTACTGTGCTCAAATGTCTTTCAAAAATAATATAATTAATGATCTTTAAAACTAAAATCTTCTCACGGCACATCAGTTAAAAATCACTGCTCTAACGGGTAGCAGGCATTTGTGACCTTCAGGGCATCTTGATCTGGGTTAGGTAAGAGAAGGTAGACCACGGGCAACAAGAGGCTGAAAAGCGAGAGAGCATTTTTTGGGCATGTTACAGAAGGGGTGAGTATTCTATGGCGTTTTTCCATATCTCAATCAAATCTTTCTTGGCATCAAACAATGACTTTAAAATGTTGTCTCCTAAGAGCTCAATCAATTCCACCTGTGGTTCTTTAGGTGCCTTGGTGATATTAGGCGAATCTAGAATGCTAATTTGTGTGCTGTCATGATTCTCAAAGTCAGTGAAACTTTCACCGTGTTCTTCCATGAATAGGTCTATAATAGCTGGTCATCTTCAAGGCATTCACATGTAACATTCTGCTCATCAATGACTTACACTAACTGAGGAAAATGTTCATCTGAAATTTCCTTTTGAAAAAGTATTTTGAAAAAGATAGCTTCTTTCAAAATGCTTGGATTTTTGTCACATGTCATATATAGACTAAATTTTACCTTGCAAATAAATAGTCCAGTCATTTTGATTTGACATGATGTCACACAGAAATGCTGCATTCCTATAGAAATCTTTCAATAATTCACATTGCTGATTCTTTTCTTCATAAAATGTAACTGCCTCTTCTTGCAGAGATAAAATTTTGGCTACCCCTGTCCCTGTGATAGCCAACACACTTTAGAATGACGGCAAATGCACACTGAATAATAAACATCTCATTCTTCAACTTTAGCATGCTGGAAAACTGACAATGTCGTGTTGCATTTGTAGTGAACAATACTTATAACTGGTTGCCAAGTGTCGCTTAGAGTGGTAGCCTTAGCAGAGATTTTGCTGATGTAAAATACAATGAAAAGAAATGAGAGTATCTGGATCTGTTAACACTTTTTTTATCTGTGCAAGGAACCCTTCATGTTTTCCTGTCATGGAAAGTGCACTGTCTGTACAAAAACGACATTTACCAAACTCACTCCAACTTCACAGTCTTTATCTTGAAGAAATCTACCCTCTGTGTTCTGTTTGCAAGAGTCCCCAAAGTGAGTAACTCTTTGTAGCAAAGAAAATCTGTTATGACCTGAATGAAGTATAAAACCTTTGCTGAGACAGTAGTATCAGTTGATTCATCCAAAGTGATAGAAAAATATATTTTTTCCTCTTGAAGTATTGCATTAAGTTGTTAAGTTGAAGGCTAATTCATGCTGCCAATCAACTATGGTTCTCTGGAAAGAGGCAGTGATTTGTACTTTGAATCGTGGTGGGGTCTGAGCATCCTGAGACCGTGGCGATGCTTTCTTTCACAAATCTCCATTCCTGGCTTCCCTTTCTCCCTCGCATACGCTAGTCTGTAAGTTTCTTCAGCAGCCTTATTTTCTTGCTGTTTGAAAGAATTGTCTTTGCTATTGCTTTTAATCTTATTTCTGCAATACAACCTTCCCTGCCCCTCCCTCTAATTTAAAGTATCTATGGTCCTTGTGAGTGTCATAATGCTGATAAGCATCAAATTTCTTTAATGTTGATGTTGCAGTGCCACCAAGCAAACAAATCATCTTATCTTAGCAGAAGCAATATTGTAATTCCTAATCCTCATTAAAAATCTGTTTTATTGGGTGGCGCCTGTGGCTCAGTAAGTAGGGCTCCGGCCCCACATGCCAGAGGTGGCGTGTTCAAACCTGGCCCCGGCCAAAAACTTCAAAAAAAAAAATCTGTTTTCTTCAGCATTCTCTTGGTCTTCTTAGACATGATGGGCTGTTATGCAGACAGAATTTAAAACATACGTTGAGCTGTGCAAATATTCACAAATTCCACTGCAGACAGAAGCACAGTGCACCCTTGTCAAAAGCTGGTAACAGACTGGCGAACTCAACCCCATCAACTCTCACCAACCAGCCTTGTTTGCACCAGTCAGGTGGGGAAAGTTAGAACTGAATTATGAGCTGAGCGGCCATCAATAGCTCTCACATCTTACTAATGTCCCACTGTGCCGGTCCATCTGGGAGGATTATTTTGCTGAAACTGACTTTATCCCTTTGTATTTTAAATACATTCATTATAAAAACAAAAAAGACAAAAGTGTATTAATAAAATGAAAGGATTTCTTCTGTAAAATTTGAATTCAGTTAAAAGGCCCCACTTAAGGACAGGCAGGTCCCAACCCGTTTCCCTGGAGGAACGGTGCTGTTGGTGCAGGGAGCTCAGGAGGAAGCTGAGCCTAGAGGACTGCCCGTGTTCCCACCAGGCACACCCTTGCCCCCTCTGGCCCTGTCCCACTCCCCTCACTGCAAGCACAACCCCCAGCAAGCTGAAGACCACCAGGACAGCCAAGGAGGAGGCCTGAGGCCCGGGTCACAGAAGCTCTTCTGCCCTTGTTTTTCCTCTTTCCCTGTTCCTGAGTCCAGGCTTCACTTCTGCTCCTCCAGGCCGCCTGGGCCAAGCAGACCTGTCCTTCACCAGCACCTCCTGCAGGTCCCAAGCCTGTCCTCTGCTCCTCGTCCAAAGCCTAGGGGGACCACTTCAGGAGGATCACCCACCTGGACCTAGGAAGGAGACTTGCCCCAAAGGGACGTAACTAAATAAAGCAGCCCCAACGTTCCTTCTTAAACGCCCTCTGGGGCCTCCTCTGAGGCCTGGCCTTGCACAGCAGCGGACACCACGCGGGGTCCTTGCTCCTGTTCCTCCATCTCCCCCTGTTCACTCCGAGGCTCCTCTTCCCTCTAAGTGCAGAGAACAGTTAGAAGGTATAAGAGTCCGGTCCTTGCTTCCCCAATATCGTACACCCCCCCCCCCGAAAAACCAAAAGTGCTGTGACCTAGTCTCAATTTCTGTGCCTTAAAGAGAAAGATAATTGTTCCTCTCTTTGAATTGCTTAATTTCACAAAATTCCAAATCCTAAAGGCTATGATGTGTCGATAGAAAACTTACCCTATTTCTTTATATCTGTTTATTAGTATCTTAGAATGTAAAATGAGTAAATCAAATCCTACCACAAGAAGAAAGAAAAGCTACATCGAATTGTTAGAAATTATGAGTGATGGTTGTCTAGTCTGACGCTCTTTTCAGCCTCTGAAAACACTGACTAGCAAAACATTTGCTTGCTTGTTTTAGTGACTCTTGTAATAATAATGGTTAAGAACAGAAAACAAAAAGTATACAAGGGCGACAGGACAGTCTTTCAGGGCTGCCATTAGGCAAACTGGACCATAGAGCATTCCTTGAAATCTTGCCCTGAATTGAATTTATCTCCTAGAACAATATAAAATGTTTACAAAGTCTCTCCTGCTTGTCCCAGGGCCTTACATTTCAGAGCAGGTGGTGCTTCTCATTCAGGTCAAGTAGGAGGGAGCCCCTTTACACTGCTGAGTCTACACAAGAGCCTCCTTGCACATTGTGGTTCATCTTCAATTCAAAACACTCTTCAGGCATTTGCAGATTTCATCCCGTACTTTGCTGAGGGTGCCCAGCCTCCCAAATAACAAGGCTTCTCCTTAGATGACAACAAAGCAAGCTGGTTCGTCCCAAAGCCAGGGAGGGTTTCTTGTCCCAACTTCTGACCAGCCCTTTTCCGCAGCCTCTAGCTTTCTGGTTAGGAAGTCACAGAGAAGAAAAGAGAAATATTTAAAACTCAATCACAAGTGTGTCTACACATCATTAAAGACAGACCTTGTCCTGTAATTTTCCAAACTTGAAAGGTGAATTCTTCCTGCGATTACTGTTATTCTTTATTCTTCTGGAAAAGAGAAGAAGCTGTGAGCACCCTGAAATGATGCTTTCACCTGATACTAATTTTCTCCTTCATTATAAAGGCTATTGTCTGTTGGAACAAAGAGAAATAGGAGCCCTTAGTGGCTGTTAGCATTATAGGAATGAGGGCAACCACGTGGGGGGGGGAGGGGTCTTCTTCCTTAATGAGCTGGGGACATCGCAGCCACAAAAAACCAAAAAGGACCCTCATTTTTGTGTTCTTTCCACGCAGCCGAGATGCTGTGTTTATCATCTGTTAGATGCCATTCACGTATTTCAGACAGCTCTAGGTTTAGTGTTGACATTTAGATTAAATAAGTAGTTAGAGTCTGATTTAAAGAACCAAAGCCAATCGAACCCACCCCTGGAACTCCCAGCTGGGGCACGCAGGACGTCCCACATGCAGGCCTGCCGGGGTTCTGCAGGCAGCTGAGCACATCTGCAGACCTGGGGGCTCCTGTTCGCTTCACCCTATGAGGCGAGGGACCTGGGGGAAGGTGGCAGCCTCTTACATACAACAGACTTCTAAGAAATATTTATAGAACAAAGAAATGAATGAATTTCTCGTGAATGAAACATGAACTGGGGTGCAGTTCACTTCCGTTCCAGCTACACCAACTCAAGTTTAAAGTATCCTCTGAAACCTCAGAGCGGGGACGCTTCTGTGCTCCAAACTCCCTGGAGACGCCCCAATCTGGACAAGCAGCAGAATGACCCACACTCTCAGAGTCTTGTCATCAGAATATTTTTATTAAAGAAAAAAATCATCTGTATGAATAGAAAATATTATGTGATAGGCTTGTTCCTGCCGCCCACAAGTTTGGTGTTAGATCAGATCATGTTGGTTTCAAGTTACTCTTTTTCTTTCTTTCTTTTTCTTTTTTTTTTTTGTTTGTTTTTGTTTTGCTTTGTTTTGTCTTTGGGGAACAAACTTAGAAATGGAAGAGAGAGTATAGTAATAAATACAGATTAAATATGAAGCAGGCTCTCAATTATTGTTTAAAACTTAACACAAAATGAAGTCACAATTTTTCAGAGTTTATTCTATTGTTCCCTAAAGCCACAAGGGGAGTTGTTGGACTAATTCACGTGGGAATTGGTCTTTACCATCTGAGCGTCCTAAAGGAAAGGTGCACAATTTTCAAACTGGAAGAAATAAATACTGATGTGTGTTGACACGGAAACAATGGCACCATGCTGTATTTCTCTTTTGAATAGGACAACCTACATTTCAAAGGACTATTTTCTTCCACATGTAAATATTTATTTGCTAGCTACTGAAGAGCCAGGAAGTACTAAAGCATCTCATGTTTCAAGTTTCAGAAACAAATTGCTTCTGCACACGTTGTCTTGAGTCCCTGGATTCTGCTTCCGTGTCATGAATTCATTAATCCTTTCTTTAAAAAAAAAAAAAAAAAAAAGAAGAGCTTTTCATTTATTGCTTCTAGAACATCAGCTGCTTCGCAGTGGATCTTAAACAGAACCATTGTTTTGTGTGAATATTTATTAATTATTGAGCACCTACGATGTGCTGGGTGCTGGCTAGAGGTGGACCGCTCCAGGAGGCTCAGACTCAGACAGGGAACCCAGGCATCTGCTCTCTTGAAGAAGTCTGGGGTCCTGAGCCTTCGTCTTAGAGGCCATCTTGAGCTGGGAGAGGGTGGGCTGTTTCGCATCCTTCTGTGATTTAAAAATCCCTCTGTGAGTCCGGGCAGCCAGGGAGGGAAAGTTCCCCGGATTTTCAGTTGCTGTAGTTCTGGGCAAATAGCATTTGCACAAGGGGGGCGGCCAGGAAGGTGCAGGGGGAGGGCTCTCAAAGAGCCTGTTTTGCATCAGTCTGCAAGTGTGCTTAGGTTGCATCTAGATGTGTTTTTAAAAGTGAAATTTTGGCATTTTTGCTTTTAATCCAGACTAAAGCTCTTTGGCATATCAACTTAAAAGGTCTTCAAATTGGCAAGATTTTGCAGCCTGGATAACATCTTTGGAAAGGTTAAACGAGTCAATTTCCTAAAGCTTTTGTTGACTCAAACAAGATTCTCTGCCTTGCTGAGAAAAGGAGGTAAACTGAGTTCTGGCCGGTCCTCAGCTTCTTCTTGCGGGCCTGGCTGTCAGCTCAGAGAAACTACCCTGCAGGGCCAAATGCACCTCCCTGCGAACGCTGCCTTTCCTTCCAGGGAGGAGACAGCCTCTGTGGGCGCCTTCCAGCCCGGTAAGAAATTTTAACAAGATCCGCAAAGGAGGATGCAAACGGTTTGCACCCAAGCCGGCCGGCAGGGGGCGCGCCCCGGCCCGCAGCAGGGACTGCAGGGCAGGACGGCCACGCGGCCACCCGCACTGACCCGAGCCTGGAGGACTGCTGATGACTGGCTGACGACTGGCAGGCGTGGCCTACTCGCCTCGGTGGGGGGAAGGTGTCCACTCTGTGCCTTATCCTAGGCTAGCGCCATCTGGGCCCAACCCGTGGCCGCTGAGTGTCAGTCCGCTCCTGGCCCCCACCCGCTCAGTCAGGGACCTCAGTCCAGCTGCCACAGAGTGACTTGGGCGACTCTGGAGCCAGAGCCCGGGAGGAGCCCTCCCCTCTCCCAGGCCTCGCAGGCCGCCTGGCTTGTCCGAGGGGCCACCACACTTTGTCACCGCAGGCTGCGCTGGGGTCCCGAGCAGGGACCAGACCTCGAGCTCCCTGTCACCTTGGGGTCAGGGCACTCCTGGCCAGCGCCCTGTGTGCAGGAGACCCCACGGGGCTCCGGTCTGCAGGTGCAGGAGGCCTGGCGGCCCGTGAGGGTCAGGCCCCGGCCCCGTGGCCCAGGCAGGTTCACCAGTGAACACTGGTGACACTCAGAGACACCTGGGGAGTCGCGTCCCCACCTGGGCAGGAGACATGGGCGGCAGCGGGTGGGCTCAGGGAGCATTCTCGCTGGGTGTGTGGCCCGACGTTTGGGCCCTTAATCCAGATATCACCCCCACCCCTACCCCCACCGCACAGTCAGGCCTTTCCAGACCTTTTCCCATTAAGTGGAAGGAATAGAAGGCTAATTGGGGATCTGTTCCGGGATCCTCCATCTATTAGCACAGAAACTCTGGGGGGGCCTAAAAGTGAGAGTTGGGAGTGAGCGGGGTGTCCGGCCCCTCCCGGGAACTCACCCCTGTCCCCCGTGGCCTCCCCAGGTGGCAAGATCCAGACTTTGTGATCAGAAGGTAGGGTATTGGATACTTTTTTGGTGGGAGGAGAGATAAAAGCTTCATTTTAGAAGGTACGGCAAAGTCCTGAGTGTCTGAACAGGCCAGGGGCTGGCCAGGGCCCCAAGACCCTCATGAGGGAGACAGAATGTATCAGCGTTTGGTTAAGAAGCACCCCTCTTGGTCCCAGCCTTCACCCTGACACTGGGCACCCACCGCACCTCCCAGCCCCCAGCCCGGGTTCTCATGTTCCCTGCTCAGATCTCCAGGACGGCTTCCTCTCCGCCTGATACTTTGATTAAATAACCTCCAGGCCTGAGCTTGCCTGCCCAGGGGGTCAACCCCACACTGGCCTCAGTCTACCTCCCGTGTCCCCAGCTCCCCCACTCCTAACTCAGCGCACCTTCCCCTTACCCTCTCCCTGTTCTGTCTCAGGTACCGTCAATGCTGAGTGACCCTGCTCAAACAGTAGGCACTCAGCGTGTGCCAGGGACTGTCCCAAGCACTTAGGGTGTGACGGTCAACTGAAGAGTCAAAGTCACATAGCCCCCGGGGCCCGTTGTTCCCTCTCCAGTTTCCCCACATGGGGTTACAGCCACATCACCTGCACCTCGGAGCTCCTGCCTGCAGGAAGACCCACCACGGCCTGGTGGGCCCTTCATTCCCCACTTGTGGAAGCCAAAGTCTAACTGAGACGCTGAACTGATCCCCCCACTTTTTTCCGGACTGCTGAGGTCTCCAGTTCTGGAAAGAATGGGGCAGAGCTCAGAGAAATAACTGACATGTGGCCCAACTGCCTCACTTTCCTACTCCTGTCTCAGCAGCCGTCCTCCATGGACACAATCTTGGCCTCACTGGTCAGCTGCCTTTTCCTCTTCCTGCAAAATAAGCTCACCTCTCCCCGCCGTAGTAACACACAGATGAATGAGCAAGAACCCTGTCTCCTTCCCACCACCACCTTGAACAAATGCTTCCACCCCCTTCACCTCGTGTCTGCCTTCAATCTGCTCACACCATTAAGGGCAACCGACCTCTCACAGGTCACAGCCACCCAACAACCAATGTCTGGGTTTACTTTGGGTTTGGCCTTCAACCCTCAACTCACTGTGCCCTGCCTCCCAACCTCTGCTTCCTCGCAGGGCCGCGTGGTCACAGGTCCTGAGAGTGGACACTGGGCAGGGCCTTAGACGCCCAAGGAAATGCCAAGAGCCTCCCTCAGATAGAAGCAGAGATGGGGTTCAAGCCCAGGTGTAAAACTGGAGTTTTAGATCCTGGGACATCGAAGCAGGCAGCTCCTGCTGCACAACAGATCTCCCCAAGGCCAACAGCTTTAAACCATGGCAGACCTTTGCCATCCCAAGGCTTCTGTGGGGCAGGCATTCAAGAGGGGCTTGATGGGCGGTTCTGGCGCAGGGTCTATCACGCGCCTGCAGTCAAGGGGTTGACCGGGCTGTGGTTGTGGGGTGGGGGTGCTGCTAAGAATGCGGTTGCAGGGCCCCAGGTCAGCAGGCTGGCTCCTCGTCCGGCAGCGTCCCCAGGGGGCCGCTTCTCCATCCTTATGAAGCAGGCGCAGCTGTCTTCCTCCAGCACGGGCGACCCAACAACACAGGGCAGGAGCTTTGGAAATCACAGGCTCCCTGTTGGTGCACAGGCGAGCTCTGTCCCGTGTGGGCCGGCACCACACAGGGTGTGAAAGCAAAGGGCAGGGTGGTCGGGGGACACTGGAGGCCAGAGTAGGAGCACAGGACATCTGGAGGGAAGGGGAACGCGACTTCCGTAAGAACCAGTTAGCAGTTTCCGGATGTTTTCTTTTTCTTTTCTTTTTTTGAAGCAGAAAGAGTCATCCTAATCACACCATGTGGGCGGGTCCACCTCCCCAGAACTGCCCTCTCTGCCCGCAGGGCAAGACTCACACCCAGAGGGTGAGGGGCAGGTTCTGTAACACCATCTGACCCCA
This sequence comes from Perodicticus potto, assembly GCA_963574655.1. NCBI lineage: Eukaryota > Metazoa > Chordata > Mammalia > Primates > Lorisidae > Perodicticus > Perodicticus potto. Next base: position 59,071 of record CAUYRH010081584.1, read on the forward strand.
TCTGTCACAACGTAAAGCACCCTTGTCCCCCGGCCTATCGGCTTCGCTTCCAGGCTTCCAGAGAGAGACAAGGACCACCATGAGCATCGAGCATTGCCAGCCCAGCTGCTGACGGCCACATTTTGGTAACATTTAACCATCCCTGACACAGGACTGCTTAAGTGATAGGGCTGCCACACAACGGGATACTAGCCACCTCTTTAAAAAGTTGGTACTTGTGGGCAGCGCCTGTGGCTCATCGAGTAGAGGGCTGGCCCCATATACCAAAGGTGGCGGGTTCAAACCCGGCCTCTGCCAAACTGCAAAACAGAAAAATAGCCGGGCGTTGTGGCGGGTGCCTGTAGTCCCAGCCACTTGGGGGGCTGAGGCTAGAGAATCGCCTAAGTCCAGGAGTTGGAGGTTGCTATGAGCTGTGTGACGCCACGGCACCCTACTGCGGGCGATAAAGTGAGACACTGTCTCTACAAAAATAAATAAATAAATAAATAACATAAAAAGTTGGTACTTGTGTTGACACAGAAAGATTTATTGTTACATTTTCAGAAGACAACCAGCAGAATACTACTTATAGTTGGATGCTATTTTTCTAAAAATGAAAAAAAGATGCACGCAAATACTTTAATAGCACAGGAAAATGTGGGTGCATGTGGCTGCCCTTTGGGAAGTGGGACTGAGGAAGGTGTAGGTACATGCAGAAATCAGAGATTCTAATTTTTAAGTCTACACCAACCAATATTTTTAAATCACTTTCCACCATTTTACGATGAGTCACTTTTTTATTGAGATAAAATTTGTATACCGTAAAATTCACCATTTTAGGGTTTACAATTGAGTGGGTTTTAGTATAAGCACAAGGTTAAACGACCACCACCACTGTCTAGTTCCAAAATATGATGGATCACTTACATAGGAAATATTTTAGGAAGTAGCGTGGGAAAGCCCGCTGAAGTGTCGCCTGCCGCCCAGAGCTGGCTCTGGGACACACAGTGGAACCTGTTCTTGCTCTGTTCCCTTTGCGGCCCCATGAGCCCACTTGTTCCCCCCACTCCTGTCCTCTGCCCCCTCTGTCTCCTTGTAGTGCACAGCCTGCCAGGAGAGGCCAGCTCGCTGCTCCTGCGGCTGGGTCATTGCTTCTGAACCTCCATCTCTCACCTGGTCGCTCCACAATCTGCCGGGAAAGAAGGTGCGTCCTCCTGCCTCCTTCGCTACACAGCCCTGCTCCCTCCGAACTCCTGCCCGCTGTGCTGCAGGCGGTTTGGTTGCTGCTGTGGGCTCCAGCTCACTCACTCGCTGGCTCGCTCACTCACTCACTGGCTCACTCAGCGTCAAGACTGCAACGCGTGCACTTGCCCTGCGCTGGGCCTGCCCTGTCTGAGTGGTTCCCTGGGGCAGCGTCTCCAGAGTCCTGCTCACGGAGACGCCCAATAAATATTTGCTGACTGGCAGACTGGAGAGTCAATTTTACCGACTGCCCGTCCCACACTTCCCAGTGCCTGCCGGACTCTTGTTTCTGCATGGTTTGCCAGGACCCTTCATCACCACGTTCAAAAAGCAAAGAAAGGACAAGCCTCCACCATCTCCAGGCCGCCCCCTCATGCCCACAGCAGGTCCCCAACAGTTCAATTCTCCACCAGCCCTTTACTCAGCACAGAAAAATGGATTCCAGGCTTCCAGAGAGAAACAAGAACCATGCAAAGTAGTGTCTGACACAGAAGGAGACCGTATGCCATTTATAAATCCCAAGAAACACATAATTAAGTTGCTAAACCTGTAAGGCTCTCGAGAAACTTAAAAGAGCTCTGACTCATCCTGATGCCCCTCCACAGAACCTCAGCAGAAAATGTACTGCTAGAAAACAGAGGAAACAGAGGAGAAAAGACGACAAAATAAAATGTCAGTGAAATGAAATGTCAGATGCTCCTTCGCTTATTCATCTTCCAACTCAAAAGAACCCAGCAGGGCTAACTGATTACTCATGTGTTGAATTCTTTTGTTACAAATTCGAGGATAGAGATCGCTTTAGACAAACTCATTTCCAGAAGGCAGAGAATATGCCCTCTGGTTTTGTAAGCACCAAAGGAAAAACTTCCCCTTTGCCCTCTGAAAGTTTGCTGAAAAAATCAACTCACAAAAGGCAAAGTAAGTGGAGAAAAGGCATACAAAAGTTGTTAATGTGTACATGAGGAGTTGTCCACCCCTGTGGGGTCAGCGGCACACATACCATCTTGAGGTTCCAAGAAGAATGGGTGCTTAGGTAATGGCAACACAGGTTACCTGGGAGGAGCAAAGAGCAAAGTGGTCTTGTTCCCTAGATGAGGGTCACAGGTAGCCGCCCCCAGAGAGGGCAGATGGTGCTTCTCTCAGCCTTTAAAGGACTCAACTTTCAGTTAATCATTCACTAGCTCTGGACAAGGCAAGGCCTGGCTGCCCACAGACGCAAATTTCCCCCACGAAAGTCAACGTGGCAGGGCTGATTCTGATGGCTGGCTCTCTGTAAGCCATCTCAAAATATGTCAAAGAAATATATTTTGGAGTAAAATATTTTGATTTCCTTCAGCCCCACGCTGAAAGTTTAAAAAGTTTTACATGTTAAAAGTCAAGTTGGTAACTTTGGGGCGATTTGGGCTAGAGGTTGTTGGAGATAGACAAGGCGTATAAAAACAGATTGGTATAAGCGGAAGAGAGTAAATGTAAATATATCACCCCATATTTTTTTGAAGTAGTCTCTTATCCCTAAGAATAGATCAGTTTGGCTATACAGATGTGTCCCTTTTTAGGAGGTGGCATTGTTGATGGGCTAGACCTCTATATATGATGTAGGCAAAGAGGTATTAATGAAAGAAAGGCATTTTTATGGAAACAGAAGAAAAGCAAAGATTAATGTCCAGAGTCATCTATGGACCAGTGGTTTTCTTGGAGTCTCTGAAGCATTTTTAGATTGTCATGGCAACTTGACAGATTTTTGGGTGGGGGTGAAGTTTGAAGTAGGTGTTTAAGTGAACTTTCTGAATAGTCTGTATATCAGAAGGCATAAAGGCTGTTTATAAGTTGTGATTTTCCCCAAAGTTTATTTAAGTTCTCTAGCTTCAGTTTGTAGGACTTTTTAAAAAGTACAGTTTTAATTTTTAGTGATTCTAAGTCAGAAAAGTGAAAGAAAATTTTGAAAACTTTAGTTTGTAGCCAGCAATAACAATAAAAGCTTAAAACCAATAGATAGGCTAGAATTTAATAATTGGTGTACTAGTTTTTTTTTTTTTTTTTTTTTTTTTGAGACAGAGCCTCAAGCTGTCACCCTGGATAGAGTGCTGTGGAATCACAGCTCATAGCAACCTCCAATTCCTGGGCTCAAGCGAGTCTCCTGCCTCTACCTCCCAAGTAGCTGGGACTACAGGCACCTGCCACAACCCCAGGCCATTTTTTGGTAGCAGCCATCATTGTTGTTTGGCGGGTCTGGACTGGATATGAACCTGCCAGCTCAGGGGTACGTGGCTGGTGCCTTAGTCTGTTGAGCCACAGGCGCCGAGCCTACACTAGTTTTTTTTTTAAAATAATTTTTCTCTTTCCAGTCCCCCATTTCTACCAAACACAAATTATAGTAGGATAGACTTATTTGTAAAGTTTAAGTTTTGGTCTTATTATGCTTGCCCTGAGTATTTGCATTAAGTGTAGTAAGAATAGTGATTGGCCATAAAAGTTCTTTTTAAATTAATTTTGGTGAAACTTTTGAAATAAGGAATTTAAGATTAGACTTTGACGATCTTCGAGCCTAGGAAGCCAAACCCAGAGTTTGTCATCAATCTGGGCTTCCAACACCTGTGTGAATGGTGTGAATTCTTCTTTTCTCTAAGTCCCCAGATAACTTGAAGTTCCTGGGCCTACCAGAAAGTACCATCTTTTACTTAGTTCAGGACAGGACCCTTATAAAGGTACCATGCAGACAAGGTACCAGGCCAGTCTTTTTAAGGGGCTTTTCATCACTCTATAAAGTCAACCTGATTCCTCAAAGCTGTCTGGTCATAGCTGAATGCATTCTATTCCACTCAAAGCCTTGGGAAATAATAATCAATGTCTTTGTGTTTTGTTACAAAAGAAAACAGATTCTTATTGAACTTGACGTATTGACAATAGTTATATATTGACAATACGTAAATAATAATATTGTCATAAACAAAAAATATTCACAGAGAGTTTTCAAATTTTGGAGAAACCCGGTAGAGAGATAAAGATAAATGTTTTCTCTTTTTCACAAAATATACTTTGTCCCGTTGTTTTAAGCTGTAAATAGCATCAAAAGTTGTAAAAAGTTATAAAAACTTTACCTTGTGGTCAAACCTAATTGAGATTAAATGGAAAGTCAAGGAAAAAAGTTTCCTTGATTCTTAAAAATAAAACACAAAAAGGAATCAGTGATGTTTTAAACAAAATGTCATAAAAAATCATTGTAGGTCCCTATCGGTTCAGTCCCATGTAATTAGCTCATGCTCTGCCTGAGATTGGGTTAGCGATCTTCCAGAGTCCTGAAAGATTTAACCTAGTCCGGAGGTGTGATCTCTAAAATTACAAGAAACTTTTCTTCAAGAGTGTATATCAGGTTCTTTTCCACGAATTTCTTTAAAGAAGAAGCAAATTTTAGACTGTAGTCAGTTATAAACTGCTTTTTGAGAAGAAGTATAGTAAAACATTAATTGCCTTTAAATGATAAAAGACTCAGAACAGCCATGGTTGATGAGGAAATTTACAAGGAAATTTGGTTCTTTCTGTGGCATACAGCAATCTAGGAGGAAAAAATCACAATTATCACTGATAACATATCAAAATAAATCAAAATTTTCCTTTTTTTTTTTTTTGAGACAGAGCCTCAAGCTGTCACCCTGGACAGAGTGCTGTGGCATCATAGCTCACAGCAACTTCCAACTCCTGGGCTTAGGCGATTCTCTTGCCTCCGCCTCCCAAGTAGCTGGGACTACAGGTGCCTGCCACAACGCCCAGCCATTTTTTGGTTGCAGCCGTCATTGTTGTTTGGCGGGCCCAGGCTGGATTCGAACCCGCCAGCTCAGGTGTACGTGGCTGGCGCCTTAGCCCGTT